>CM064533.1:41950224-42102724 GCA_032716605.1 Paralithodes platypus
CTGCCACCACTTGTCTCTCTCTCTCAGCCACATTACGTGCTGAAATTGCCACTCGAGTTATGTCGAGCGCCGCCACATAGTCCAGCTTTATTTAACTCGACTTATGTTGCTCGCCGCTAAATAAGGGTTGTCATTGGCCGGGTTGGTGCTAGGTGGGTCTTGTTTGTATCATTTTTCTAGGTGGTGGTTGATGGCATTGGTGACGTCAGTGTTGGAATACCCATTGTTGACTAGGACCTGGGTGAGCCTTTCCAGTTCATTGGGTGTGTCATTCCAGGTGGCGCAATGGGTGAGGGCTCTCCTGACATAGGCGGCGATGGTGGACTGTAGGTATCATTTAGGGCATTCACTTTCCCCATTAAGACATTGGCCATTGTTTGTAGGTTTGGTGTACACGGTTGTTTTGAAGCCGTGGTCGTGGAGGGAGACAAGGAGGTCGAGGAAGGGTAGATGTCCATCGGTGGTTTCTTCGTATGTGAAGTTGAGTCCGGAGGCGACCATGAAGCGCTGCTGGAGGTCCCTGAGTTCGCCCAAGTCCTTCACCCGCACGAAGATGTCATCGATGTACCTGCAGTAGACAGTGGGCCGGTGGGCAGCCAGGAGTTCCACTTCGATAGTTCCCATGAAAAAATTGGCGAACAGGACCCCCAGGGGGCTTCCCATCGCTACACCGTCGATTTGCTGGTACATATTCCCGCGGGGGCAGAGGAAAGGGGACTCCTTGGTACATAGTTCCAAGAGCGTCTTCAGGGCCTTCTCCGGGATGTCCAGTATTAGGGCAGTGGTAAACTCGACGTAGGATAAAATCTATGGTCTTGTCAACGGGCACGTTGGTAAACAGACTCTCTACGTCGAGGGAGGCGATGATGTGTTCGTTAGCTGGGGGAGCATCTCGTAGAATTTCTAAGAAGTCATAAGCAGAGTTGAGGTTGTATTGCCGTGGAACATAAGGGGTGAGGAGGTTGTTCAGGGCTTTGGCGGTCTGGTAGGTAGCAGTAGGGATCTGTGATATGATGGGGCGGAGGGGGTTCCCGGGTTTGTGGGTTTTTATAGTACCGTAAACATAACCTGGGGTGAATTCGCAGATGAGTTTCTTCAGGTGTACGCCACCGGCTTTGGCATTAATAGCAGTGATGGTGGTGTTGGCTTTCCTTTTTAATTCGTCAGTAGGGTTGCGAGTGATCCTTTTGAATTTGTTCTTATCACTAAGAATGTCGTCCATTTTCCGTAGGTATTCTTCTTTTCCGTGTATCACAAGGCAGGAGGCCTTATCAGCTCGTCGGATGATGATGTTGGGGTTCTCTTTTAGTTGTTTAGCGGCTTTGAAGTGGTGTTTGTTGAGGAGCTTGCTTTGGTGGGATCCCTGGTTTTGGCGGCTTCTGCTAGTAGGGTGGGTTGTAGGGCTGGGGTGGTGGTGATCTTGCCGTCTTTCTGGAGTCGTTGGATGTCATCCAGTAGGACTTCAATTTCAAGGCGTTTTCGGTGGGGTCCTGGCTTGGAAATGTAGTGGCAATTTAAGCCTTTGTTCAGGAGGTCTTCTTGGTCCGGCGTTAGGGTGGTGTTGGTGAGGTTAATATATCCTTTTGTTGGCTTGGGAAGTTTTATGTTTCCACCGTATAGACGGGAGAGTTTTTGGATGGTAGTGTTCTCTGTTTGTCTTCTGTGTTGTTCGTTGAGTTGTTAGAGTTTTTGGTTGATTTCTGTTTTGATGTGGTTAGGGGTGGTTTCTTCTTCTTCCCATTTCTGTAGCAGGGCATCACGTTCATATCGGAGAATGGTGGCGATCTCTCGTTTCTCAGCTAATTCTTCTCGTATCAGTTCTTCACGAAACGGGCGGGTGCTAGTACGATGTCTGGCATTCTCGTTTTGGAGTTTTATGTTAGTATAGACAGGTAATAGATTCTCTTTTAAACAGACGAGGTTAAAAGCAATAGCGGTTTCAGCATTCAGGATTTTATTGTTACAGCTTTCAATAGTTCTAACAATTTTCCTCTGGGGTTCAGAGATGAGGTACAAAAGGATACCAAAATTCATGGTGGATCCAACGTTTCACAAGTAAACATCTTGCATCTTCAGGGAATGGAGAGGTAATGGTTAGAATAGGGACAATGCATCTTATTAAGATGCATAAAAAAAAGACTCCAGAAAGACGGCAAGATCACCACCACCCCAGCCCTACAACCCACCCTACTAGCAGAAGCCGCCCAAACCAGGGGATCCCACCAAAGCAAGCTCCTCGAGAAACACCACTTCAAAACCGCTAAACAACTAAAAGAGAACCCCAACATCATCATCCGACGAGCTGATAAGACCTCCTGCTTTGTGATACACGGAAAAGAAGAATACCTACGGAAAATGGACGACATTCTTAGTGATAAGAACAAATTCAAAAGGATCACTCACAACCCTACTGACGAAACAAAAAGGAAAGCCAACACCACCATCACTGCTATCAACACCAAAGCCGGTGGCGTACATCTGAAGAAACTCATCGGCGAATTCACCCCAGGTTATGCTTACGGTACTATAAAAACCAACAAACCCGGGAACCCCGTCCGCCCCATCATATCACAGATCCCTACTGCTACCTACCAGACCGCCAAGGCCCTGAACAACCTCCTCACCCCTTTTGTTCCACGGCAATACAACCTCAACTCTGCTTATGACTTCCAAGAAATTCTACGAGATGGGGTATCTCGTAGAACTTCTAGGAAGTCATAAGCAGACCCAGCTAACGACCACATCATCGCCTCCCTCGACGTAGAGAGTCTGCTTACCAACGTGCCCGTTGACAAGACCATAGATTTTATCCTACGTCAAGTTTACTACTGCCCTAATACGCCCCCTCTGGACATCCCGGAGAAGGCCCTGAAGACGCTCTTGGAACTATGTACCAAGGAGTCCCCTTTCCTCTGCCCCCGCGAGAATATGTACCAGCAAATTGACGGTGTAGCGATGGGAAGCCCCCTGGGGGTCCTGTTCGCCAATTTTTTCATGGGAACTATCGAAGAGGAACTCTTGGCTGCCCACCGGTCCACTGTCTACTGCAGGTACATCGATGACATCTTCGTGCGGGTGAAGGACCTGGGCGAACTCAGGGACCTCCATCAGCGCTTCATGGCCGCCTCCGGACTCAACTTCACATACGAAGAAACCACCGATGGACATCTACCCTTCCTCGACCTCCTTGTCTCCCTCCACGACCACGGCTTCAAAACTACCGTGTACACCAAACCTACAAACAATGGCCAATGTCTTAATGGGGAAAGTGAATGCCCTAAACGATACCTACAGTCCACCATCGCCGCCTATGTCAGGAGAGCCCTCACCCATTGCACCACCTGGAATGACACACACACAATGAACTGGAAAGGCTCACCCAGGTCATAGTCAACAATGGGTATTCCAACACTGACGTCACCAATGCCATCAACCATCACCTAGAAAAATGGTACAAACAAGACCCCCCTAGCACCAACCCGGCCAATGACATTAAATTGTTTTACAGAAACTACATGTCTTCCGACCACACAACAGACGAATCCATTATGAAAGAAATAATTAACAAAAACGTCCTCCCCACCAACCCTGACAATAAAATCAAACTTATTATTTACTACAAATCTCCTAAGACCTCCAACTTTGTCCTCCATAACCGCCCCATTTCCACCAACAACCAAACGAAAGACGATCATGTGATATTCCAGCATATTTGCACCTCTGGGGACTGTGGACCCCTATCCTATGTTGGAATGACACAGACTCGCCTTTCCTGTCGACAAACCCTCCACCTTCAATCTGGCGCTATAAAAGATCACTACCAAGCCCCCCACCATCTTGCCCTAAATCGCGCCGACCTAGACAAACAAACCACCATACTCGACAAAGAATCAGACCCCAGAAGACTAGCTATTTTAGAAGCTCTATACATCCAAACACTCAACCCCAGCATCAACAACCAAACACAAGACCTTCAAATTCTTCCTTCAGGCAAACGCTAAAGGCATGCTGCCCCCACTCCTCCCGCCCCGCGCCCCCTTTCCTTACGCCTCCACGCTCAACACACAACTGACAACACCAACCAATCACAGCCACCCACAGCCAACAACCAACCACCGATAAGATTTAGTGCCCGTCCCGCGAACAGGCTACCTTCCACCAATGAACAGCCACCACAAACCTAGTAGCTCCGCCCACCTCCCTCTACTTGATCCTCGAATTTTGTATAAATAAGATGCATTGTCCCTATTCTAACCATTACCTCTCCATTCCCTGAAGATGCAAGATGTTTACTTGTGAAACGTTGGATCCACCATGAATTTTGGTAACCTTTTGTACCTCATCTCTGAACCCCAGAGGAAAATTGTTAGAACTATTGAAAGCTGTAACAATAAAATCCTGAATGCTGAAACCGCTATTGCTTTTAACCTCGTCTGTTTAAAAGAGAATCTATTACCTGGCTATACTAACATAAAACTCCACAACGAGAATGCCAGACATCGTACTAGCACCCGCCAGTTTCGTGAAGAACTGATACGAGAAGAATTAGCTGAGAAACGAGAGACCGCCACCAATCTCCGATATGAACATGACGCCCTGCTACAGAAATGGGAAGAAGAAGAAACCACCCCTAACCACATAAAAACGGAAATCAACCAAAAACTCCAACAACTCAACGAACAACACAGAAGACAAACAGAGAACACTACCATCCAAAAACTCTCCCATCTATACGGTGGAAACATAAAACTTCCCAAGCCAACAAAAGGATATATTAACCTCACCAACACCACCCTAGCGCCGGACCAAGAAGACCTCCTGAACAAAGGCTTAAATTGCCACTACATTTCCAAGCCGGGACCCCACCAAAAACGCCTTGAAATTGAAGTCCTACTGGATGACATCCAACGACTCCAGAAAGACGGCAAGATCACCACCACCCCAGCCCTACAACCCACCCTACTAGCAGAAGCCGCCAAAACCAGGGGATCCCACTAAAGCAAGCTCCTCAACAAACACCAATTCAAAGCCGATAAACAACTAAAAGAGAACCCCAACATCATCATCCGACGAGCTGATAAGGCCTCCTGCCTTGTGATACACGGAAAAGAAGAATACCTACGGAAAATGGACGACATTCTTAGTGATAAGAACAAATTCAAAAGGATCACTCGCAACCCTACTGACGAAATAAAAAGGAAAGCCAACACCACCATCACTGCTATCAACGCCAAAGCCGGTGGCGTACACCTGAAGAAACTCATCTGCGAATTCACCCCAGGTTATGCTTACGGTACTATAAAAACCCACAAACCCGGGAACCCCCTCCGCCCCATCATATCACAGATCCCTACTGCTACCTACCAGACCGCCAAGGCCCTGAACAACCTCCTCACCCCTTTTGTTCCACGGCAATACAACCTCAACTCTGCTTATGACTTCCTAGAAATTCTACGAGATGCCCCCCCAGCTAACGACCACATCATCGCCTCCCTCGACGTAGAGAGTCTGTTTACCAACGTGCCCGTTGACAAGGCCATAGATTTCATCCTACGTCGAATTTACCACTGCCCTAATACGCCCCCTCTGGACATCCCGGAGAAGGCCCTGAAGACGCTCTTGGAACTATGTACCAAGGAGTCCCCTTTCCTCTGCCCCCGCAGGAATATGTACCAGCAAATCGACAGTGTAGCGATGGAAAGCCCCCTGGGGTTCCTGTTCGCCAATTTTTTCATGGGAACTATCGAAGAGGAACTCCTGGCGGCCCACCGGCCCACTGTCTACTGCGGATACATCGATGACATCTTCGTGCGGGTGAAGGACCTGGGCGAACTCAGGGACCTCCAGCAGCGCTTCATGGTCGCCTCCGGACTCAACTTCACATACAAAGAAACCACCGATGGAAATCTACCCTTCCTCGACCTCCTTGTCTCCCTCCACGACCACGGCTTCAAAACAACCGTGTACACCATACCTACAAACAATGGCCAATGTCTTAACCTGTGGAGCCCCGGCTAGTTTTGTAATGTTTGCGCACCAGAACCCGGCCGGTTTTCAAAAAATGGTTTTATTCCAGAAACAATAGCGAATGGGTTAGGAATGAAGGAAAAACCACGAAAAACCGCTCAAAATGCTTAAAAAATTGTCCTACAGGGCCCCCGAAAACGGATTTTACAAGAGTAAAAAATTGAAGGCAATTATCCCAAAAAAACAGGTTATTGCGCGCTCGCGCGCACGCACGTGGACTTTGAGAGTTTTCAACCATCGGCACGGTTGCGTGGGATACGTACACAGTTCCCATACAAATCTGAGCCCTCTTGAGTGGCTACACCTGAGGTTACGGTCGGCGCAATTAGGGTGACGCGCCAGGTGCGTCTCTGGGGCTGTGCGTTACATACATCGCCGACGCGTCAGGCGCGTCGCTGGGGCTATATGGGTTTAATGGGGAAAGTGAATGCCCTAAACGATACCTACAGTCCACCATCGCCGCCTATGTCAGGAGAGCCCTCACCCATTGCACCACCTGGAATGACACACACAATGAACTGGAAAGGCTCACCCAGGTCCTAGTCAACAATGGGTATTCCAACACTGACGTCACCAATGCCATCAACCACCACCTAGAAAAATGGTACAAACAAGACCCCCCTAGCACCTACCCGGCCAATGACATTAAATTGTTTTACAGAAACTACATGTCTTCCGACCACACAACAGACGAATCCATTATGAAAGAAATAATTAACAAAAACGTCCTCCCCACCAACCCTGACAATAAAATCAAACTTATTATTTACTACAAATCTCCTAAGACCTCCAACCTTGTCCTCCGTAACGCCCAATTTCCACCAACAACCAAACGAAAGACGATCATGTGATATACCAGCATATTTGCACCTCTGGGGACTGTGGACCCCTATCCTATGTTGGAATGACACAGACTCGCCTTTCCCGTCGACTAACCCTCCACCTTCAATCTGGCGCTATAAAAGATCACTACCAAGCCCCCCACCATCTTGCCCTAACTCGCGCCGACCTAGACAAACAAACCACCATACTCGACAAAGAATCAGACCCCAGAAGACTAGCTATTTTAGAAGCTCTATACATCCAAACACTCAACCCCAGCATCAATAACCAAACACAAGACCTTCAAATTCTTCCTTCAGGCAAACGCTACAGGCATGCTGCCCCCCCTCCTCCCGCCCCGCGCCCCCTTTCCTTACGCCTCCACGCTCAACACACAACTGACAACACCAACCAATCACAGCCACCCACAGCCAACAACCAACCACCGATAAGATTTAGTGCCCGTCTCGCGAACAGGCTACCTTCCACCAATGAACAGCCACCACACACCTAGTAGCTCCGCCCACCTCCCTCTACTTGATCCTCGAATTTTGTATAAATAAGATGCATTGTTCCTATTCTAACCATTACCTCTACATTCCCTGAAGATGCAAGATGTTTACTTGTGAAACGTTGGATCCACCATGAAATTTGGTGACCTTTTGTACCTCATCTCTGAACCCCAGAGGAAAATTGTTAGAACTATTGAAAGCTGTAACAATAAAATCCTGAATGCTGAAACCGCTATTGCTTTTAACCTCGTCTGTTTAAAAGAGAATCTATTACCTGGCTATACTAACATATATATATATATATATATATATATATATATATATATATATATATATATATACCGGTATATATATATAGGCCATGTGTGTGTGTGTGTGTGTGTGTGATCTTCCCAGGCTTTCCTGCATCTAACCAACAACCTTTCCAACAATGTTGCTTCCTCCTCTTTTCCACTCTGACAGCACTACTACCACATCTTCCTCTGACGAAGATGAACTCTTTGCTCAAACTTTCACTAAAAACTCTATCTTGGATGATTCCAATGATATTCCTCCCTCTTCACCCACCTCTCAGTTACTAATGCTGAATATCATATTATCATCTACGAATGTGCTTTCTGCCATCTATGTGCTAAATGCTAAGAAATCGTAAGGACCGGATGGTGTTCGTCCAGTTCCCAAATGGCTCCCTACCTAGGCCAACTATTTTGTTTCTCTCTTTCCTCTAATGTCTTTCCTTCTTGCTGGAAGTTTGTTATCGTTCAACCTGTCCCAAAGAAGGGTAACCGCTCTCAACCCGCCAACTATCGTCCAATTGCTCTAATTTCTTGCCTCTCTAAAGTTTTTGAAACTATTCTGAATTCAAAATGTTTTAAGAATTTATCTTCTCATTATCGACTTTCAGATCACCAGTATGGTTTCCTTAAGGGCTGCTCTACTGGTGATCGTCTTTCTTACCATACTATAGCTCTTGGTCATCCTCCTTTCGGGACTTCGGTGAGATATCGCTTAACATATCAAAAGCCTTCGATAGAGTCTGGCACAAATCTATAATCTTTAAGCTACCCTCATACGGTTTCTATCCCTCCATATGTGCCTTTGTCTCTAATTTCCTCTCGGGTCATTCCACCCGTCTTTCACCACACTCCCACCCCTATTATGCCCAACTCTCAAACCCAAGATTGTCAAATGTCCTCAGTCTTTCTTTTACTCAACAAACAAGCTTTGGAACTCTTTCCCTCATCCATTGATATATACCTCACAAATACACGTGAGCTACTTAATGTTTATACTCTCAGCCAGGCTCGAACCACCGACAGCCAGGACGAGAGTCCATGCTTTAATCAACTTTACCCTTTTCCTTAATATAGATACGAACAGGTTATTCTTCAGCACGATATGGTAGAGTTGTTTAAAGCATGGCCTGTCGTCCGGACTGTTGGTGGTTCGAGCCTACCTGAGAGTAAACATATATGTATATATATATATATATATATATATATACACTGTTTATATATATATATATATATATATATATATATATATATATATATATATATATATATGTATATATTACATGGTAGTTACACATCAAATTAAGACATACACAGGTGTCGATTGTCTGTTATGAGGAACAATCTTATATTGTAAATAAGATGCGCCACTTGGAAAAAGTATTGGATGTACAATTAAGAAGCTTGATTTACAGATGTCTCAAAATCTATATCCAAAATATAATCAGTAATTATTTACTTCGTGTATTCAAGAATACATACGTCTGCATGGTTGGTATCGTCAAAAAAAAACCCAGTTCAATCCGGTATTCAACAACAAAACGAATACGATCAATGTTCTAGAAGTCAAAAATAGATGAATAAGTATTGAGTCTGTTAAATTATACTAGTAGACGAAGTAGTAACGCACGATAAGTTGAAGGAATGAGGATAACACACGATATAGTATACATTAATACTATGCAGTCAAACCTGATTTCGTCTTATACTCTGTATGTCATAACGATAATTGTATGCCAGACTACCCCTGAATATCCTACGTCAGACTACTTATAGTACAGGCAGAATGGTGATTAGTGGTCATTGTACTTCATTATTAACTAAATTATTGCAGGTTAGACTCCCGATTAATCCATAAATAATACTTTTGGAATTTGTACTTTACTAAGCGCCAAATACCACAACTGTCAATAAGATGTGATAGCAAATATTTATTTAACGTGTACAATGCTGTATGGCAACATTGTATATGTGGTGCATTTAACTCTAAATAAACGGTGAGCTAATAACAAGGAGAGGTTTTTAGTGTCTTCCTTATACCTTTATCAAGCTTAAGCATTTACCCTAAGACCCCCTTCGAGATAAAGTTGTACATTTGTCGGTGTAATAATATTCCGGCCGAAGGCCTATTTCTCCTAAATTGAAGGCTTGCCAGCAAAAACATCGACACGTAATGGCATTGAAGGTCTAAAAGTTGACAAAGAAATGGGGCTAGAGATATGAACATCGCCAAACTAATGAGTTGAGCGTCTTAAAATGTCAAAACTAATTGGGCTAAAAATATGAGGGGAAGGGAGTCCATATGAGGCATCCACATAGTTCCTCCTTTCCCTCACCCCCGCTTTTAGTTCCACGCCCCTTCCCCGTTCACATCATCAACGAGACAATTATACTCTCTGGGGTGTAGCGCAGGTCGTTTATTTAGGTTAAGAACATTAAACCAGAGAGAGTGAGAGACAGAGAGCGTTTGATGGTGAGAGAGAGTTAGTGAAACAAACATTTACATATACACACAGACCTTGCAATCCGAGGATGGTGGACAGGACTTACTTCTAGTAGAGTCACCAACACGCAGAATAAGGAAAGTTAGATGAAAAGAATGGCAAATCAAAAGGCTCTCTCCCCACCCTCCGGCGATATGCTTTACACGAAGGCACTTTAAACGTGAAAAAGCTTGCAGGGCTTTAACAGTAAGAGGTCTACAGGAAATGTCATTCATAGACACAACTTGATTAAGGGGAGATTATGTTTTTCATTCATTCTTACTTTTTGTCTTTCTTTCTTTCTTTCATATTTGTTAGTGTCCTCCCTAGATCACCATCAACCTTGAACACAGAGGCAGAAGAGGGTCCAGGGGGCGCCTCCCCCCCCCCCCCCCTCTATTTTTCTATAAAACTAAAATATACAAATTTAGCCTGCTTTCAAGAACATTTCAAGAACATCTCAAAGCAGTTGGCTGAATGGGGCCGAATGAATACAACCCAGAGAGAGAGGGAGAACAACAAAACGAGGTGGATCCCCTTTACTCTCAAGCTCTGAAAACAGTATTTGCTACTACCTGATCGTCTTTACTTAAACATGTCAAGTGTACCAACACACATGACAATATTCAGGAGATTATTCCATTCATACGGTTGGTGTTAACATTTAGTTCATCTAGGTTTGTCTTCCTACTTGTTATTTGAATTGTATTTTCCCTTGTAGAATTATTACTCTTTCTTTTTAATACCTCATAAGACTCCCAGTTAACCTCTTATTGTTCGCTTTTTAAGTGAACAAATAAAAAGAACTTTCGTAATATCTCATTATGTGGTTTATTTTGTCTGGTTTGAATTTATTATGTTGCTCTTCTTCGAATGGATTAAAGTGTTTCAATATACAGAATAATATAATGTTATGAGGTAATGAGACTTACATCTCACAGTATGCTTCAGATGTGTAGATGAGAGAGAGAGAGAGAGTCTCCATGTTCTCTTTCCTACAATAAATGTTTCCTCCTCCCTCTCTCAACATTACGATCTCAATCCTTCACAATTACTCTCAGCCTCATTTCTCCTTCCACACCATCTCCTCCACCCCCTTTTTTTCTAGCTCTCACACACACACACACACATACACACACACACACACACACACACACACACACACACACACTATCTCTCTCTCTTTCTTTCTCCATTAGCTGCTCAAACCAATCATAGAAAGTTTTGCTAAGTTCTGGGGATTTTGGGCAATACATTGTGTAAGGAGCCAGTGCAAGGTGACAGGCCGTGTGTGTGGTATCATAAAACCTTAGGTTAAGGGGAGGTTTCCACTTGAGGGATTTTTATCTTGACTCCTTTCTCCCTCGTGTTTAGCCCCATTGCTTTTGATATTATAAAACGTTTGCCACATTAGTTTAGCGATTTTAAGAACTTTCACCCCATATTAAGACCTTTCGTGCCATTCAGGTGTCAATGTTATCCTGGCGAGCGATAGCGAGCCTGTAATTTGAGAGGAACCGGCCTTTGGCCGGGAAATTTTTCTACCGAAAAATGTACAAATTTATCTTGAAAGGGACTCAAGGGGGTGTAATTTTAAGCTTGATGGAGGTCTACGGAACAAATTAATACATCCCCTTAACATTTGTTATTGTTTCTACAAAACATATAACAGCATGCTGTTATAAAATAAATAGATGTGAAATTTCACTTCCATTAATAAGAACTTATTTTAATTACCTTGCCATCGATTGCACCATTACTGTTCATGTGTTGCTGTAATTAACATTAAAAGCGTATTTAGGTAATTATGTAGTAAGATGGAACGTATGTACTCCTTTCCTGTTAGCGAATCGTTGGAACGGCTTTGTCACTGTATATGTGTTGCCTTCATGCGTATTGCGTTTTGTTGTGGATTTTTGCTAGTGTTTTTGCATACGCTTTTGTATTCAGAATTGTCCTTATAATATTGTCATCCATTTTTCTCTCTCTTCCTTTGCTATTTCTTCAATTAATTATTCCCATTGCCCGCTCTCACTCTCACTCTCACAAACACACTCACTATCTCTCCCTAGTAGAACGAACTTAGCCACACACACACACACACACACACACATACACACACACACACACACACACATACACACACTATCTCTCTCTCGTTTTACTCCTACGCAAATACATACATTATTCAATACCCACTGCAACTTGAAACGTGGAGATAGTGGCTCTGGTGACCTTTACAAACAACACTATTAAATAATAGAACAAGTTGTAATAGGGTTGCAAACGTCTCCATTTGGGACCAATAAAAGAAGTGTTATATTTAGTGTCATGATATTCCTGACCAATTCCTACTACTACTGACCATCTTTTGGTGGATTTCTCTAACCCATTCAGTAC
Organism: Paralithodes platypus; assembly: GCA_032716605.1. Lineage (NCBI taxonomy): Eukaryota > Metazoa > Arthropoda > Malacostraca > Decapoda > Lithodidae > Paralithodes > Paralithodes platypus. The sequence goes on from CM064533.1 coordinate 41,962,762, forward strand.
CATGGACGTCTTTTTTATCATATTCTGGGAACTATTATACGATTGTATTCAGCTTAGGAATAATAAGGTTTCATACTATCTCAACCAACCCTTTTAACTACCGCAGATCTTCCTAAGCTGCATAATATCGTGTAAATATAGCTGGAATGAAATATAGCACACGTCACTGGTACTCAAAGGGTGAATCGGCGCTTAAGATGTCCCTTTGTTTTAATGTTGGAACAAATGTGATGTCCCATGATTATTTGCATATAGGATTTTGGCTATTAATGGTTATTAATGGAGAAACATTCCTGGTGATAAGTATGTTTCCAGAATGTTATATTAAATATGTGGAATGTTTTGGATTAGTCTTTTGACAATATGCACCAAGACAATAGTAATATGGAGTGAATGGTTGATCTCGAAAATAGAAAGAAAACAAACTACTAGCATAAACATACCACAATACGCATTATATTTTAAATCAACCTCAGGGGATTGATTATATTTCAAAAGCCATGGTTGTCCGATTACTGTTATAACGTGTAATATTAATTGTGTACAACAATGCCTCTTTATACAAAAACAGTGCCTCTTAACCCCTTCACCACCATTACGTAATTGTCATCATATTCTTGTTACCATTAGACGATTCTTTAGTTTATATTGTATCTCTACGACTCAAATGAGTAAATATAAGCTCAATAAAATCTCTTAATAATAAAGGTCTTTCTTAAACTGCATAAAATCGTCTAATTTCAGCCATAATCAAAGGTAAGAAGGCGTCATTGTACATACTAGGTTTGGCAGTGAACCCAGTTATTGTCATACATCCTGTACATATCGCAAAGGTAAGAAGGCGTCATTGTACATACTAGGTTTGGCAGTGAACCCAGTTATTGTCATACATCCTGTACATATCGCAAAGGTAAGAAGGCGTCATTGTACATACTAGGTTTGGCAGTGAACCCAGTTATTGTCATACATCCTGTACATATCGCAATGGTAAGAAGGCGTCATTGTACATACTAGGTTTGGCAGTGAACCCAGTTATTGTCATACATCCTGTACATATCGCAAAGGGGGTAGCTTATTGTACACGGTAAACATATTTAATAAGAAATCTTGTCATTGCAGTAACCCTATAGTACCAAATAGCAGAACAAATAAGGCGACAAATACATTTCGTCCCTTTAACATATTTAGTACCGGTGCCGTCCTTTAACATATTTAGTACCGGTGCCGTCCCTTTAACATATTTAGTACCGGTGCCGTCCTTTAACATATTTAGTACCGGTGCCGTCCTTTAACATATTTAGTACCGGTGCCGTCCTTTAACATATTTAGTACCGGTGCCGTCCTTTAACATATTTAGTACCGGTGCCGTCCATTTAACCTTATTCTGGCTACTATTATACGATTTTATTCAGTTTAGAAAGGGCCTTGATCAATTGTCAGTCTTCGAAATAGCTCACTTAACCTTTTATACTACCACAGAACATTCTTAAGTTGCACACAATCGTCTAAATGTGCCTAGAATGAAATTATAAAAACGTGACTGGGACAGAATGGGTTAAAAACATGGTAAAAGGCAACAAAGATTGACCATCTTCACTGTCTGTATCATAACTATTCAAACACTATGGTGAAAGGTAACACATAGGTTTCCTTGATAAGCATCTTCAACTCTAACCAATTAAAACAACGAAACACACTGTATGCCAACATCAACAGAAATCCGGTTATTGCCCACAACACAATATTTATCTCTATTTCAGACAACGCGGTTAACCCCTTGAGTACCGGTGCTGTCCTTTTAACTTTATTCTGGCTACTATTAGATGATTATATTGAAGTTAAAAAGCGCTTCCAGTAATTACCAGACTTCGAACTATCTCCATTAACCCTCTTTACTACCACAAAACTTTCTTAAACTGCATAACATCGTCTATATATAGCTAACATAAAGAAAACAAGATGTCGCAGGTACAGAGAGGGTTAAACCTTTCCCCCATGTTTTCAGGAGCTGCAGCACTCCATGGTCTTCCTAATGTGCGTGTTTACCCGGGGTTTTTTTCTTCAGTAAGTTGAGTGCCCAGTAGACCATACTGAGTTGCCCTTAATTTGACTAAAGCTCTCTCTAGGGTAATGGACATATATATCTATTTGTATGCCTCTATGGGCTATCTAGCTAAGGGGAGGTTATTATTGGTTATGGACCCATTTCTCCCACATGCTTAGCAACATTAGTTTTGAGATTATAAGAAGTATCTTTTAAAAGTCTTTGAAATTATATTAAATAATCACATAATTAAGCATCTTGAGAATAATAAATTAATCAGTGATAGGCAATATGGTTTTAGACGATGTCGATCAACTGCAGACATGCTTTGCCTTCTTACGCATCAAATCAACCAAGCTACAGACCAACATGGTGAAACACATACAATAGCACTGGATATATCAAAGGCATTTGATAGAGTCTGGCATCAATCCTTATTGTCGAAGATGTCACACTACGGCCTTGCATCATTAGTTCCACTAATTTCTTCGTATCTTCATAACAGAAAAATACGTGTAATGGTAGATGGCCTTCATTCTCAATTTCACTCAATAAATGCTGGTGTTCCCCAGGGATCAGTTTTGGCCCCAATTCTGTTCCTCATTCATATCAATGATCTCATATCTACCACTCGTAATCCAATACATTCCTACGCAGATGACTCAACACTCCACAGTTCCTTCACATTTACCAATTCTTTCACCCAACCCGATCTTATAAATTCAAAAATAAACACTGCAATTTCTCTGAACCAGGACCTTTCTAGAATTAATGGATGGGGACAAAAGAATCTAGTTTCCTTTAATGCACAGAAAACCAAATACATTCAATTTTCTAACCGACAGAATCTCACTGACTCCCATATATTTTTTAATGATGTAAATATTCCCACTTCCCCTAGTATTGACATTTTCGGTGTAACATTAACTACTAACTTGAGCTGGACACATTATGTTAGAAGCATTGCTAAGAATGCCTCTAAAAAACTGGGACTCCTGTACAGAGTTCGAGAATTCTTCACTGGCGAGCAGTTGGCCGTGATATATAAAAGTCATGTGCGTTCTCAGATGGATTACTGTTCACCTCTGTGGGGTGGAAGTGGAGTGGTTGCATTGAGGCAGTTGGACAAAATTCAAAATAAAGCTATTAGATTAATCAATAACCCTGCAATCACACAGGACCTTCCTACATTATCCATACGAAGAAACGTTGCATCCCTTGCATTATTCTACAGATATTTTCACAGCAATTGTTCCGAGGAACTTGCTTCAATTGTGCCGCCTCTCCACATCTTTCCCCGTAGAACTAGGGCAGCTGAGAGCGCCCATGAATTTACACTTTCTCCTCCACAATGCAGAACTTCTGCTTATCAGAATTCATTTATCCCCAGAGCTACTACTCTTTGGAATTCACTTCCCTCGAATTGCTTTCCACAAACTTACAATCTACAAATGTTTAAATCCAGTTGTTACAAACATTTTATGAATGGAGGATGCCTTTAGGCACATGGACCTTTTTGTTTTATCTGTGTTTTTCCTTCCTCCGTTCATTGTCTCTTTAAATAAAAAAAATATATTAAAACTTATTGTGCCATTTAGATGTCGATTTGACCTGCTGAGCAATAGCAGGCCTGTAATTAAGGAGGAACTGGCCTTCGGCCAGAAAATGTTTCTACTGAAAAGATGTACACATATATCTCGATGTTGAGTCTTGGGGAGGTTATGTTTAAGCTTGATAGAGGTCTAAGTAACAAACTAAAAACATACCAAATAAAACATTCACATATAAAAATTAGCAAATAGAATAGTGTGATACTCTAATGGAATAAACAAATAATAATGCAATTAATGATATTTGGGGGAAGAAAACAAGAAAACTGTTTGTCTTTACATAAAAAAACAAAGCTTTGTCTGGCCTAAGCATAATGTTATCCTACTTTGATAATAAACAAACATTGTTGTAATGTCTATACCAATAAATATATTATCAGTCAACTGGAAAATATATATATGCTATGTTGTTGTCGTACCCGCAATAATAGAAATTAATGCCAAACTTGACATGATGGAAAAGGCATTGACTGGCATTCAATACCAAAATATATAAGGTACTATACTATGAGAATCAGATTATCAATGTAAGTCTTTGTAATCGGCTGTAATGTAATTAATCAAACCACTGGACAAGAGAAGGGAGAGGGAAGACTGCATACATTATCAAAATATATTTACTTGTGTAATGTTTGTTCACGATTATTTGAAAAAAACAAAAATGCAAGCAGTACATTATATAGTTACACATAGAGAACTAAGAGAGAGTATAAATAGGCAGGATGGTGAACATTAAGAAAAACAAAAACAGTGTGAGCAAATGGGAAAGACATCATAAACACAGTTCCATGTCTGCTAAACTATAACTTGTCGTGAAATAAGATCATACAAATAATAGTTGAACGGAGATAGATGGCATATATATGGTTAGTATTGTGATTAAGGTATATACTTATGATGGTGACAATAAGTAATGGATAATGGATTGAAAACGAAAGAATTAATTTAAGTGGAGAACCAGCAAGAACAGAAAGGGAAAAAAAGAATAAAGCCCGGTTGGTAATAAATATCAATATATGAGAATACAGTGTACGCCTGTCAAGATTTCCACATGGTCCAGTGCTAATTGTATGTGCTACCTTTCCTATTTTGTGTACAGGAATGGCTAACAAAATATACAGACTTAATTATCCTTATTCGGTGTAGGGTGGGTCTATTTGGAGCTTTCCTCTTAGTTTAGAGATATTAAGACGATTCACCTCATTAATTTGGCGATTGTAAACGCGAGCGATAGCGAGCCTGCAATATGAGAGAAACCGGCCCGTGGCTGGGACATTATTCTACCGAAAAATATACATATTTGGCTTGAGAAAGTCTGTTTGGAGAAAGGCTGTTTAGCTTGGAGAGGCGTCTTTCTATGTCTGGAGGGTAAACTAAAAATACATTGTTCGAAAAAAGGCAAAAACAATTTAAACCATCAATAAAAATTAAACAAAATATCATAATAACCAACAACACGTTGCACCAGATAGTGTTAACCTACCCATTGGTTTGTTAATATCTGCGTTTCTCATTTTTGTATATATAAATAGTTGTTTATATGTGTTTTAACCCCTTCTGTACCGGTGCCTTCCTTTTAACTTTATTCTGGCTACTATTTAAGTCTAAAAAGGGCCTCATACAATGAACAGGCTTCGTACTATCTCACTTGACTCTTTTTACTACCACATAATTCTTGTTAAGCTGCACACAATCGTCTAAATATAGCTAGAATAATATTAGAAAGACGTCGCCGGTACAGAAGGGGTTAAAGCTCATAGATACAAAATGGTTCCGGGCCAGCTGGGAATCTTGCCGGCTGTACAGTTGCCCACATACGTTGTGTTACTGTCGTGATCTTATGTATGAAAGTAAAATAGTATGGATGAAATGCTACTGTGGTTTCTTTTCATTACCAGTTGACTAATCAGATGAGTTAACCACTGCATAAGATATATACTACACTCGTAGTTCAACCATGCGCATTATATATCACATGGAGGAACAGAACTTATGTGGGTAACTGTACAATTGGGGGTATTAAGGGTGTTCATAGATTCCAGTGATTTTTGTTCAAAAAGTTGTATTTGTATCTTTATAGATACTGGGAAAAGTGCTTATCCCTCAGAGCATTTGTCAGTGTCCGAAATTGTGTGAAATATCTGACAACACTTTTTAACCTCGACTGTACATGTCACCACCAAAACTGTTATATTCACCCGGCTAACAAGATCAAACATGGTTAACACAAAGGCACCAGACAGAAGGGGAGCCAGATAATTTTGTTTTTTTATAAAAGCAATGATAGTCTCAGTAAATAACGTTGCAATAAAACAGACAGGAAAACACAGGCGTACGAACATATGGACTACCTTCCATGATGGTGTTGTTGTTGTTGTTGTTCCCCAAGCTGCCTGGCCGAACAGCCCCAAGGCCCTGAGCAAGGCCAAGGCCACAACCGAGCGCCCCCACAGAACCCTCCCCGCCGACCACAATAAAGCCTGGGTGACCGAAGCCACTCCATGGCGGGGAGCTGAGGAGGGTGCGGAAATGCCCGGGAAACCAAAGCCCCACCCAGGGCCCTGTGTCCCTCAGCAATTATGAAGAGAAAGTTGAGGGGCAAGGGAAAAATGTGACGCTTTGGCTTCCAATCTTGGTAGATTGGGAGGTCAATCCACGTTAGAGACGCCGTCACTTGAGATCTAGAAAATATATAAGTAAAAGGAACAGTCAGAGTAAGCTATGGGTATGGCAGAGATTGCTCAGTTCTCACTCTAATAGACCAGCCCATCACCACATGACTAGAACCCAATCCTCTCAGCATCAGCTAGGAAAGGCCCTAGAATGCCGCCTATGGCGGGGGGATAGCTCCCCTATTTCAACCCTTTTTGGGGTTGGGCACCCACCCTGATGGTTACCAGAAGTCGTCAGGTGCTGGACTTGCCCGCGTCTATTTTGCTGAGCTGGTGGGGTCATGTTACCAGGGGCACTTCGGTGTATTAACGGATGGTTCTTGCGTTCCTCCGACCTCCTCAACAGCGGCTGTATACTTCGAGGACCTCTCCCTCTGCCAGACCTGGAGACTGTCAGGGTACCACCCCATCATAGCGTCAAAACTGTTTGCCATACTTAGAGCCCTGGTGTTTGTACGGTGTTATCTGCGGCCTCAACGGGTCGTTTTGTACTCGGACTCCCAAGCCTCCCTCCATCTGCTCCTCGCATACCGCCCGGCTACCTATCCTCATCTTGTCTTCGCCATACAGGAGTTGTTGATTCACTTCTTAGAACAACCGTGGGAAGTGGTCCTCCAGTGGGTTCCTGCACACTCGGGCATTCGTGGCAACATGGTGGCTGATGCTGCGGCGAAGCTGGCGCACACTTCGGTTGAGGTAGAATCAGTTGACATGGATATGAGGACATTATGCCCGGATAGTCGGGCGGGCTAGTCGCGGCCTTTGGGACAGGGAGCTACAGGTTATATTGCAACAGACAACCATGGGAAGGTACAGATGGGATTCGTGCCCCCAGCCTTGGAGTCGTCACCCCCTGCGGAAACTAGATGTCTCACTGGCCAGACTGCGCATTGGCCACACAGCGCTGTCAGCACACCTGTTCCGACTACACATGACATGGTGCCCGGACTGTCGCTGGTGTGGACAGCCAGAAACCCCTGAGCATCTAGTGGAGAATGTCCGCGGTTTAATAGTCAAAGGGTCAAACTTAGGGACTCTGTTCGCCGTTTGTTGTCTCAGGGGTTCAGCTTAAGGCTATTGCTGGGCTACGGTGTCCAAGATGCGAATGTGTGTTATCTGCTATCCTGTGCTTTATGTGTCTTCCTCTTGGCGACACATGTACCGGACTTAGTTTGAGGTCCCACTGACAGTTAGTCTTCTAGGGCCAAGCAGGTGGCATCAACCCGAAGGCCCTTTAACAACAACAACAACAACAACAACAACAACACTGGCGTAAGGACTGGCAATATATAGGGAGCATTTTCAAAGGGAGTTTACACAAATATAATATAAAATACATACTACACGGAAATTAGACAAGGAACAAGACGTAAGCTATAACTGAGAAATTCCTTACGAATTGATAAATGGGACGATCTATCCCGAATAAAACAGATAGGTGTATTGGAAAGATTATAAGCAAAAAGAAAATAATATGATATAGTATCAAATACAGACAGTCTAAGGTGAATAACGTTCATGTCACTGCCTCAGGATCAATACACCTTAAAAACTCCCAATCAGGGAAACGGTTCACCATTACTTTCAACTGGCTTACCATATCGTAACCTCAAATACCGCTAGATCCCTTCTCAAAAGTCGTTAGAATGTCGCTAGATATAAACAATAATATAATTCTAGAATAATGCCACAACCACTATAATATCACTCATAATAACTAAAATCTCCAGATAATCGCAAACATTCTAGTATACATAACTCGGTGAATGATTGCGCCTCTATATCGAAGTGAATACCTATAATTCTAGCGGACAGGTAGCTAAATTGGCAACACTGACTTTCACCGCTTTACCTACAGGGGAATATAAATGTGGAGTTCACACCCTTTGCATGTCTTTCCATTTGTCCAACATATAAAATTACCATCTGTCTTAAAAGGTAGTATAGACTCGCTTCGATTTGCAATACAAAAAACTTGAAATGTCAAAAATTAGATCTACTTATAATATGGCTCAATGTTATCATATTCTGTAGTTTGTGTTCTTGCACAAATATAATAACTATTGCGTGATAATGAATTGCTAAATCACAGCTTCACAAGCGTCATGTGTATTACAATAGAATGGGTGAGAACAAAATGCTAATCCTCTTTTCTTCCACTAATGGCATCATAATCCTCGACTCCTAATATTTACCTAAATAATGTACCGATTATAATTATGTGTGTATGTGTAGAAATATGTTTATGTGTAGAAATTATGTGACGATGCATACTGATATATGGCTTACGCATCTCTATGGATGTATACACAAGTAAATAGACTATGTGGATTCGTGTATATACACGTGGATAAACATGGAAAAATGTAAAACATGTAGATATTAAATGAAAACAAAATATGTTGCGAGAAGATTAATGTGAACCTGAATTGATTGATATATATATATACAGGCAACTTAGCATTGTGTCTCCTAAATACACTGGAATACACAAGCATTACGGGGTGTGTTTTCCCTCTATAGTTTATTATCATAGTGCTGCCCTATAGGGATCTCTTGACTACTCATTAACACGTTCAGGGTGCGTGTACCTTGGCTTGGAGAATATGATTACGGATGACTATGTGGGTTCGTACATACTTACGAGGAATGCTTGCCAATTCATATGCTTTGTTTCATATTTGTAACTTTACGGAGATGTTAATATTATAATTATGTGTGAATACCTTTGGATGACTGGTTATTCGTCAGAAAGTATACATATTTTGTGGAGGCAGGTATGTATGTGTGAGGATACGGTTGCATGTGTTTGTGAAAATACCGTACATTAGGATATTTTAAGACACAATGATGTGTGATGATAAATTGAAAATAAGTGAGGATACAAGTTGATTTGTGCAGACATATGAGGATGTCCTTGAATGCAAGATAATATTTGCGTATATATGTTTAATTGCAGTGCGAATAGGAATATTCGGCAGATTAATTTCGTCCCCTCAATGTATCAAGACATATTATGCGCTGGATGGGTGGAAGGGTCGTTTTAGTAGTTTAGCTGTAAAAAGAAGGGGGACGACAAAAATTTCAACTATGATAATGAACAGAGGTAGAATAAACATGGTAGCGTAAAGACAGAAACTCAAAGGTATCGGAAGCAATTCATATACTTAAAATGATCGAAGCTACTGGAGTAGAAAATATTCCAGGTGCTGAGATACGGCCGAGGATTTTGTTAACATCAATAGTAGTTATATGAGTGCCCTCTAAAGGGTTAAATTAACATGTCAAATTAACATGCCTGAAGGACATCAACAACAAATTATAATTCAGCAGAATATATAAATTAATACACAACATAATTATTAGATGCACATCATTAAAGGGAGATCCTAGAAGTGCTTATGAGTGTGGTAAGTGTGGGGGAAATAGCTCGCTTGATTCTAGTATGGCGTGGAGGTAGGGCATAGCTTGTCATATATACAGTAGTTATGCAGGGGTTTGGCGACTGAGTGGCCGGAAAAAACGTGTGACAGTATACCTAGATATGGCTATTTACGTTAAAGGGAGAGTATAAGGGAAAACGCCAAATAAATACCCTCACTGTTCCCTGATTAAATAGCACTGTATGAATATTCTCATATTCAAAATATGCTAGGGGGGTGTGGCAATGCCTAGTGAGTTAATTGGTCGATAGGTGGCGCTCTAAGAGAGATGGTATAAGTCTAGTAGGTGATATAGTGAAGCACTGGAGCGAGGAAGCTTCAGAGATGGGGTTGCTTCGAGTCGTGAATGAGTAACTAAGCCCCATGCATCCTGGGAAGGCATGATGGCAGGGGCTGGTTGCAGTAAAACGTGCTTCACATGTCTCACCCCCTAGACTTGAACGATACCCCACGTTCGTCACCATTCAATGTAGAACGGTTGAATGTACAGGCTCTCAGCCTATGCTCGAGAGGGAGTAGTTGGAATATAGGAAAAAAACAAAAAGGAAAACAGTAATTATTACATTACAGGGGGGCCTGACAGACAGACCACTGATAAGATAAGCGTAAAAAAGCTAGCAATATATCTCCAGTTAGGCTGGCAGAGATACTAGGAGATACTATGATACTCCTGGCTGAACAATGGTTAGGACCAGGTAGTGCCTAACGTATAACCTGTCGGGATTAGCCGTTTACAGGTAGGGTACTTACACAAGTAACTTATTACCACACTGAGCATAGGGTTGGTGAACACCCAGAGAGACTTGAGGCACTCAAACCCAGGAGGGGAGGTGAGATGCCTTCCCTGAGCTGGTCTGTGCCCCTATTAACTTTTTAGGTGTTCTCTGGCCCACTTCTACTACACGGAAAAAGGGCAACCTTTGCCTTTTGCACTGATCACATAGGTCCCTGTCCCTCCGGCGACGGGGGTAGGGGTGATAGGAGTGGTAGGGCTCTCAGGATTCGCCTCCTGATTCCCTCCAGGGACAAATCGGCGACAGATGGTGGTGATGTCAGGTCACCCGGTTTGGCTGAGGTAACCCGGGAGCTGGCCAATGCTGGGTCGACCTGTGGGGGTGACGTCACTTCCGGCTCCCGACTGTAGCACCGTCTCTTGGTTGACAAATTAGTCCGTGGGGGGGCTTTGTTTTGATGGTGGTGAATGTGGGGGGCACCGCTCTTTTCCTCAGGGTAACTTGGCCATTTTGAGCACGTTCTCTATGGGAGAAAACGGGCGAAGTGGAAACCCTGTTATTATGGAGTCCCAGAGGAACACACTGCCCTTGTGGTGTGTCGTAGAGTCTGGAGAAAGGGCGTGGCATTGGGGCGGCTCACTGAGGTAGAGTGGCGGTGGGGAAGGGGCCTTGGAGTACTCCGGAAGGTGCCAGAGGGGCCCTCTGATAGTGGGGCCAGAATGAAGGGCGAGACCCCTGAGATAGGTTCTGGCCGTGTGAGGGCGCCTCTGGTATTGCCCTCGTCACTTGATGTCTGGCAGCGGTGGTGGAGGGGCCTTGGGACGCTCTGGCAGGTGCTGGTGGCTGGCTGTGAAGGGCGGCTTGCCCATTTCTCGGCATAACAATTATACAATACAGATTGTTTCCTATGGGTTATGTAATTAATTGATAACTTGAGTGGTGTTCCTATTATTCCAATGTTCTTAATTTTGTCTATTAGTATCTGGTGGTTAAAGGTATCAAATGCCCTTGATAGGTCAAGGAAAACTCGTGCAATATATTTGTGCTCATCCAATTGTTTATAAACCTCACAAATTGTAAGAGAGCAGACTCAGTTGACCTATTCTTACGAAATCCGTACTGGCAGTCTGATATCTAATTATTAATTTCTAAGATATTGATAAGGCGTTTAGATTTATAAAATATTTGACTAAGAGATGGTAAAATGGTTGCTAGTCTATACTTATTGACATCTTATTTACTAGCTGCATTATGCAATGGAATAGCTTTGGCAATGTTTAATATATCAGGAGAACTTCCATTCTGAAAAAGCTTAGTTTATTATGTGGGTAAGAGGCAAGGACATAATATATGCTGAGCGGTGCTTTTTAATAATATTGGCGGTATATCGTTTATCCCTGATGCAGAAAGCTTAAGTGTCTGAAAACATCCTTCTATTTTATGGCAAGTCCATCTATCTATCTATATGCTCAGGCCCAATCCCCACTTTTCCTATTTTTATTTTTATTTTCTATTCAATTTTATTTTATTATTTTTTCTTTTTCTTGGGGGTGGCCGCCTCAAGCCAGAGCAAGAACAGGGAAAACACAAAACACAACATAAAACAACGAACAAACACAGACAAGCCACAAATTCACACACATCTAGGTTACATGGCAATTAAATGGGTTTAAATATAGTGAACATTTTGGCGAATTGTTTATAAGTATTGCCAGTGTGCTAGTCTATTGTTTCTGACATTATCAGTGTCGCTGCTCGACAAAGCTTTTCCAGTGTTCATAAAATAATAATTAAATGCATTTGCTGTATTAATACAATCAGGCTTCAGTTGAATAGTTTGACTACCCTTCGAACAGTTCTATCTGCCAAACAAGGAATTGATGAGCATCCACGTATTTATTGCATTAGCCTGGCTTGTTTTTAAATTGTCTTTAGTATAGTGACATATGACAAGGGAAACATTTTGTAGACTGCTGGATGTGAATGTGATGAGAGGTGAGGCGGAGGGTATGTCAGATCATTACCTGGTGGAGGGAAAGCTAAGAGTTAAGAGTTACAGGAGAATAAGAGACAAGCGTGAAGTAAGAGAGGTAATAAAAGTTAGTGAGTAAGAGAAGAGTGAAAAAGAGAGGGAGTACAAGGAAAGACTAAATGAAAAGTGGATGAAAGTGAGAGAGATGGAAGAGAGAGAAGTAGAGGTTGAATGGCAACAGTTTAAGGAAGAAGTGAAAGCAAGTGCAGAGGTAGTATGCGGCAAAAGGAAAGTAGGAGGTAGAGGTATCAGGAAGGGAAGCGAGTGGTGGAATGATACGGTGAGAAAGGCAGTTGAGGAGAAGAGACAGTGTTTTGAGAGGGTTTTACAGGATGGTAGTGTTGAGGTATGGGAGAGGTACAAGGAGAAAAGGAGAGAGGCAAAGCGTAAAATTAGAGAAGCGAAAAAAGATGCAAACGAAAGGTGGGGTCAAAGGCTGAGTGAGAATTTTGAAGAACGAAAGAAGATGTTCTGGAAGGAGGTAAATAAAGTAAGGAAAGGAGGACAAAAGAGGGAAGACTCAGTGAAAGATGAAAATGGAGAATTACTAGTGGAACCAGTTGAAGTGAGGAAAAGATATGCCGAGTATTTTGAATCTTTGTTAAATACAAGAGATGGAAGAGAAGCACTGATTGAAGCAGAGGTGGATGGAGATAGGTTACCCAGGCCACCCAGGTGGCAGGGAATGAATGAAAGGATTGAGGAAAATGAGATGAAAGAAGCAGTGAAACAAATGAGAGCGGGAAAAGCAGAAGGTTTGGATAGTATTGCTGTGGAGTGTATAAAGAAGGGTGGAGATGTGATAATAGATTGGTTGGTGAGACTTTTCAATGTGTGCTTTGCTGTGTCAATGGTACCAATAGACTGGAAGAGTGCATGTATTGTGCCGTTGTACAAGGGGAAGGGAGATCGGCAGGAGTGTTCAAGTTATAGAGGTATTAGTTTATTGTCAGTGGTTGGAAAGCTGTATGGCAGGGTGTTGATAGAGAGGATAATAAAGTGTACGGAAGTTGCAATAGGAGAAGAACAGTGCGGTTTTAGGAGGGGAAGAGGGTGCGTGGATCAGATGTTTGCAGTAAGACAGTTATGCGAGAAGTATTTAGAGAAGCATAAGGAGATATTTTGGGCTTTTATGGACTTGGAAAAAGCGTATGATCGTGTGGACCGTGAAGCAATGTGGAAGGTGTTAAGGATTTATGAAATAGGAGGAAATTTGTTAGAAGCAGTTAAGAGTTTTTATGAAGGGAGCAGAGCATGTGTGAGAGTAGGAAATGGTGAGTTGAGTGAATGGTTTGAGGTAAAGGTAGGTTTGTGACAGGGTTGTGTAATGTCACCATGGCTGTTTAATATGTTTATGGATGGTGTGGTGAGGGAGGTGAAAAGGAGAACTATGGGAAGAGGAATGGGTTTAGTAGGAAAGAATGGTTGAATCAGTTGCTGTTCGCTTATGACACAGCATTGGTGGCGGATTCTGATGAGAAACTGCAGCGGGTAGTCAAAGAGTTTGGTGTGGTTTGTGGAAGGAGGAACATGAAGGTGAACGTCAATAAAAGTAAAGTAATGGTGTGTAATAGGGGAGAGCATAGGGTGAATCTAGATGTGAGGCTGGATGGGGAAATATTGGAACAAGTAGAGTGTTTTAAATATCTAGGAGGAACGATAAGCAGGAGTGGAGGTATGGAAGTGGAGGTAAAACAGAGAGTGTGTGAAGGAAGGAAGGTTTTCGGAGCCATGGGAAGTATGTGGAAGACGAGAAATCTCGGAGTGAAAGTAAAAAGTGCACTGTATCAAGGAATTGTTGTGCCAACAGTGATGTATGGGGCTGAGACATGGGCTCTGAAGAAAAAGGAGAAAAGAGGGCTGGATGTGATGGAGATGAGCTGCTTGAGGAGTATGTGTGGAGTTACTCGTAGAGACAGATTGAGGAATGAAGAGATACGTAGGAGAGTGGGGCAGCAGGAACATTTGTCAGCCAGAGTGGACAGAAGGGTGCTGAGCTGGTATGGTCATGTTGAACGAATGGGAGATGAAAGGCTTACAAAGAGAATATGTGAGTCAGGTACAAGGGGAGATAGAAGGGCAGGAAGACCCCCATTGAGATGGAGAGACTGTGTAAGAAAGGCTTTGGATGATAGAGGAATGACTATAGATCAGGCAGGGGAAGTGGTGGTGGACAGGAGTGAATGAAGAATGCTTGTGAATAGTTGAGTGAACACGTGGTCATTTGGAGTAAGGGGTCGGGCGCAAGTTGGACTAGATAATAGTCCATCAGGCGCCTGGCCCGGGGAGACGATTAATATGAAGGGTGCGCCTGGAAGTGTGGTGGGAGGGCTTGTGGCTTTGGCTCCGCTGCATGTCTGCCTGCCGAGATCGGAACCTCTCCGGGTGGTCGGGAGCCGGGGGAGTGCTGGAGCGACCTTGGTGACCCTGGTCTCTGGGTCTTCTCCTGGGTGACCTGGATGTGTGTGAGTTTGTGCTTTTTATCTGTGTTTATTTGTTGTTTAATGTTCTTTTTGTGTTTTCCCTGTTCTTGCTCTGTCTTGAGTCGGCTACCCCCAAAATGGGGATTGGGCCTGAGCAAATAGATAGATAGATAGTTATTTTTTGCAGTGCATAATATTGCAGTAAGCTTATTTCGGTATGCTCTATCTCACGGCATGAAATAGGCCACTTGGTCGCTAGTCTACGGAGACAATGTTTTTTTCTAATACTATTTATTAATCCAGGAGTTATAAATGCACACCTTTCTGGTTTATTGCTGTATATATATATGATTTGATTGGAAAAGATCATTATACATATCAAAGAATAGCTCAAATGGCTTGTTGGGATACGTTTCCTCTAATACCTGAGTCCAATCTACTATTGCAATATCTTGTACAAACATATTAATGCCTACTTCAGAATACACTCTTGTCTGTATTGTTTGGTGATGTTGTTCAGTATTAACATGTTTTGTAAACTCAGAATATATTGGGAAGTGATCAGATACCTCAGCACGTATAATAATTTGTTTAATGTTTGAATCAGGTTTAGATGTCCATATATGATTTATCAATGAAACACACGTATTTCCTATTCTGGTGGGTTTCGTAGTAACTGAAACATACATCAACATCATAAAATCCGATACCGATACATCACCATTATGTTTGTTCAGATCAAATTTCCAGTTTCCAAATAAGCACAAAGCTATTTTGTTTCTTTTGATCCAAATATGAAATATAGTGGTCATCTTTAATAAAAAGTATTTTATGTTTCCTTTAGGAGGTTTGTAGATTGAAAATAACATATCATTATTATCCGCGATTCGAGTCTCCACATAAGCACACTCTAAGACAGGTTCGGTCAGATACAGCAAACTATGAATACTTTTCAAATATATACATACATACTCCACCACCCTCTCTAATTCTATATTTATTACTTCTATATTTATTCTAACCCCAAAGTTGATATGTTTGCGCTAAGTCAGTATCTTACCTTGTTTCTGAGAATCCCATTGCATCAAATGTCAAATTATTACAATAAATGATTTGATCAATAAATGACTAGGTTACTTGGTATGCTGCTTATGTTCAAGCTGAGGATCGTCAACTTGTTCTCAACATTTAGCGATGGTAATGTATCTAGAAATATATATTCCGACTGTGCTTTGCTCAAGTTTCTAGTACTCAATAAAAAGGAATCGACATCAATATTATGATTATATATATTATAAGTGGTGTTAGCAAAGGGACAAAAACTGAATATATTTATATATTCAAGGGAATTAATATATGAACTCCCATTAAAAATACAAAGACATCATTATCTTCTATTGAAATAATGGGTAAATTATCAGCCAAAATAGAAACTTATGTAAAAGAAAAATCCTATTTACACCTAGTACATCATTACTTCAGTTTTTCTTTCGTTAACGAAGATTCGTCTTACTTATGCCCTGTGCATATTGAGATGTTGGGCTAGCCTGCGAAGGGGCAGTAGGTAGGGAGGGGGCCGGGGATTGGGGAGGCAATAGTTATTGGGTTGGGTTGGGTATCAGAGGAGGTAGCAAGGGGGGTACATTTGTTGTTATATTGGGCTGGGCAACGGAATTAATAATATTTAGATGTATTGGTAAATGTGAAGATAGGCGATTATCTAAGCGAAAGTTTTGAAGTGTTGACAACGCACGAGTAAGACACGGATCTGTCATGTTACTATTGAAGTTTATTATGTACAGGGAGAGATCAGATAATTCAGGGCAGGATCAATGGGCGTAGGAGCTAGGCTGGAGACAGAGGGAACATATATATATATTCCCCTATTAGTGGGGCAGATAAGTGAAACAATCGTTCAAATGGTGATACAAGCACCAAATTTGGCATGGATATCTTCCAGAGGCTATATTTTAAGAAAACATTGTTAGCCACCTGAAAATTCAAGATGACTGCCATTTTTCAAGATGGCCGCCAATGCGATAACATTTTGACTTGAAATTTGACACAGATGTCCAACGTGAATGTTATTGGTACCAATTATAATGTTATTTAACATTCATAAAACAATGTTATAATTCTTTAATGTCTCAATCTTATTATCCACTGAAAAATTCAAGATGGCCACCAGATTTCAAGATGGCCACCAATGCAATAACGATTTTTTTCACTTGTCTGCTGCTCTATAATGTTATTTATTATGCAGAAAACTATGTCACCATTCTTAAATAAGCCAGAATCTTTTTTTGTCTTTTTCAGGGTTATTGGCTTGGTGGTGAAGGGATAATCTAGCGGCCAGTTGAATCGTAAACAACCTCTCTAAAATGGCGAGTTTTCCTCAGTTACGACCTACGTGGAAAACAGATTGGAACAAGTGTTGCCTGTGCCAAGGAGACAAGGATGAAAATTTTGAATCTCCATCAACAAGGCGCTAGACGTCAGATCAAGATGGATACTCAATGATTGCAGCTTATATTACACACTTTCTAGCCATCAGTCAGATGCCAATCAAGCTAGATCCAGCCCGATTAGATGATGGCTGTGGTGTAGAGCAGACTTTGAGAAAAAACAATGCCAAATACCACCAAAGCTGCCGTCTTCTCTTCAACAATACAAAGTTGGAACGTGTCAAGAAAAGAGTAACTACAGCCTCAAGTAGCCATGATGAAAGAGACAGAAAAATTATTAGAAAAAAGCCCTAGAGACCGACCTGAATGTTTCTTGTGCAAAGAAGAGGCTCCTCCATCTGCACTGAGACATGCCATGACAATGCAACTCAATGAGATGTTGCACCAATGTGCTCGAACCCTTAATGATGGAAGGTTGCTGGCAAAACTAAGCTCAGGGGATATTGTTGCACAGGAGCTGAAATATCATCCAGGCTGTTTAGCAGGGCTATACAACCGAGAAAGAGCCCACCTGATGGCTATGGAGAAGACTCCGAATGCGGAAGGATCGTCCGAAACAGATGCCTATCCTATGGCCTTTTCTGAGCTCATCACCTACATAGCAGAGACCAAAGCTCACAGTGAAGGAACAACTCCACCTATATTCAAACTCTGACCTGGTGAAATTGTATAAGCAGCGACTCGAACAGTTGGGCATAGAATCGCCTAATGTAAACTCAACCAAACTGAAGGAAAATCTGTTGGTCCAAGTGCCTGAACTGGAAGCTCACCAGAAAGGACGGAACATCCAGCTTGCTTTTCAGGAAGATGTGGGTTCAGTTCTGTCACAGGCATCTCAGTACTCTGAAACTATCCTTCTCGCTAAAGCAGCCAAAGAACTTCGTAGACACATGATAGATCACATATCAACATTTGATGCAGGATACAAAGAATGGCACCTGGAAGGTTCCATTCCACCTGTGCTGCTCCATTTTGTATGCATGATAGAACATGGGGCTGACATCATATCACAACTGAAATTCGGAGCATCAAAGACAGACCTAGCTATGGCACAGCTGCTGCAGTACAACTGCTACGCAAGGTACAAAGAAGGTGTACCAACGCACAGGCATTCCAAAGATCGCGAGACCCCATTGCCAGTGTATTATGGGGATGTCTTTATTTGCCAAGACTAGAAAGAGGCATCTGGTGGAAATGCTTCACGAACATGGTATTAGCATTTCCTATGATAGGGTGCTCCAGGTCTCGGCGCAACTGGGTGATGCAGCAGTCCGTCAGTATGAAGAAGATGGAGTGGTATGCCCACTCATTTTGAGAAGAAGACAGCTTACAACATCAGCCATGGAGAACATCGACCACAATCCGACAGCAACAACAGCAAGTACACGTACGTTTTAAACTTAACGCTTCCAAAATAATGATTCACGTGATATGGCTTATCGCCATATACAAAACAATAGATATTAATAAATGTATGAAAAGATAGAAGGGTAAACTATTCTGACATAATTATACTAAGTAAATAAGAAAGTATTGACTCTCACCTAGAGAGTGAAAGTGAGAGTGAGAGAGAGTGAAAGAGATTGAGGTTAAGGAGGGCAATCAAAGTAAGTGGGGAAACTGTGGAGGATTGAAGAGACAGTGAATACGAAGGGAAAAAGAGACTTGGTCCAAAACATGGGCTGGTGAGCTCAGTCTGCTGTGAGACAAAACCCACCGAAGACATAGCGAACAAGGAAAACCGTGGATCTATATGTAAAATCAATCTGAAGAATCTGCGAAAAAACAAAAAAACAAATAAAGTCATAAAATGTATATGTATAAAGAACTCACAATTATATTGGAATCGAGTGTAAATAATACGTGGATTATTTTGATAGTACAATATGAATGTTTATAAGCATAATATTTGAGATGGTGGTGCATGGAAAAATACAGTGTATATATATATATATAAATATAGTTTCTGCTGTCATTCACGGCCTTTTAATTCCTGTGTTCGCTCGACATTGATAATGCAAACTTTGTTATGCAAAATTGAGTAATCTCTATTAATGCCAGCGGCGTAATAGTAAGGTTTAGTATATTTATATGATCACAATTATTTGTCCTATTATGACTAACATTCATAATACAATTATATATAATTGAAGTTGTATTTACAGTTTTTATTACAGTATGTTTTGCTTTCAGTATGCTGTACAGTTTGAGAATATTCCACTAAACGGACGATCGTAACGGCTTTAATTTTGCTTATTCTACTTAACCCTTTGAGTACCAGCGACGTGTCTTATATTTTATTCTAGCTACAGTATATTTAGGCGATTTTATGCTGCTTGGGAAGGATATGTGGTAGTTAAAAGGGTTGGTTGAGATAGTTTGAAGCCTTATTATTACTAGAGGTCCTTCCTAAGCTGAATAAAATCATCTAATAGTAGCCAGAAGAAAGTTAAAATGACAATAGAGCCAGATAATTAAAACTATTTCCAATGTTATCGGTCATGCCATTGGGGTTACCAAAATGATTTACTAGCCAAACTAAGGAACATATTGATATCAGATTTGCAATGACAAGGATGTCCATTTGTATCATAAAAAATAGGTAATGAAGTATTTGTTGTGGTATAAATACACACACACACATTATACATATATATATATACATATATATATATATATATATATATATATATATATATATATATACTGTATATAGCACTACAGACTACTTAGCTAAAGTGTTCGTAAAAGTTTCATATGTATTTTTTTAATTATTTATTTATTTGTATGTTTCCATATACAGTCGGATACCATAGTTTCTAGCCCACTCGTGAGAATTCGTGGACCCCCTATGTTTTTATTTATGCAATTTTAACTATCAGGATTGATCTTTGGATAATACTTGCTTTTCAATTAATAGTATATATGGTTTTGTAGTTGATGTATAGAAAATTATCTTCATTATTTTGTTTCTAGAGATATACTTCCATAATTATAAATAGGTGAAGTCCACGAATATTTATGAGTGGGCAAGAGACTATGGTATCCGAGTGTACCGTGGGTTAAGCTCTAAGCCTGCCGTTTATATGTTATAATTTTCCTATAACAAGGGGAAGATGTAGCGTATCCAGTTTTATATTAACGTCTGACAAATTATGTTACAACACTTCCATTCTAACAATGGGGGGACAATCGTCTCAAAGGGTTCATTCCCTTTTAAAATATGCACACATAACATACAAGGTTTTTATATAATCGAACTATGTTAATATTGGCATATATAAAGAACGTGAAATATATATCTTATTATATGGAGTCAGATGGTATTTGTATTCTCGTTTCCAATATCCGGATTTATACAAAGAGCTTCATTTGTTTATTCTTGTTTCCAATACCCTGATTTATACAAAGAGGTACAGTAGAGTTATATTTTGTGATATCGGTTTCAGATAATTTATGTAGACCCAGAGTAATATACATTTAGTGTTTGCATCCATGTTCGCCCGATACTATTGTAAAGTCTTTTGAATGTTATTAGTATACCTTATCAAATATACAATGGAATGACTAAAGCGTTTAGATCATACTGCAGAAGAGAGAAACACGGATTTTAACTGAGGGTAGAACAATGTAGTTTTTAAGATACAAAGAATCAGTCATTTTCAAATAGCATTAATTTGATGTGATATGATCAGAACAAAAATCGCTCGCAATAAGATTATGCAATATTATACTTCAACAATATCAGTATCATCACTCAAATAACTAACCTAAATAATTATACCAAATTACATACAAAATTTTAATGTTAATGAGGACATATTTCTACTGTGTACGTTATATGTTCAGCCTTTTGTTGTAGTTGTAAATAAACTGTGTTGTGTTTGTTATAATAATTATTTTTATTATTAATGTAGTCCATTTGCTACTGTATGTGTAATCTAATATACAGTATATATGGCAATACTGTCGAGAAAGAAATAGAAAAGGGAAGTTGGTTGCCTAAAAACATCTGGAAGCCCCAGCCAATCAGAACACAGTAACACAGAGGATATGTATATATATACCCAGGCACACACCCCATAGCCCGAGCAGAAACAACATACAGGGTGTCCCAGGAGGAAAGGGCATAACTTTGGGAAATGATAGAACAAAATATTCTAAGCCTAAAATCTTCTATAAGAAATATTCCAAATGTCGACCGGTATCGAGATATTGCATGTTGAAAATGGTATTTTCTTCAGTATTTCCCCATAAGGCTGGCCTAGCTGTCCTAGTGCCTAGCACACCTCCATCTTTCTGCACTTATTTTACCATGTTTTAATAAAGATACTATATTTCTGTAAGTTGCAAAATTATTTTAGGCATATTAGCTCACTTTGGACCAGTTAGAAATTATTTGACATGGGAGACTCCATTACAGTGATGCGGGGGAGGTCACTAACTTAAACCTTCATTATCTTTATAACGGTTGAGATTTGGACTTTTTGTTATTGAACATTTTATGCTTAGAATGCGTTGTTCTATCATTTCCCAAAGTTATGCCCTTTCCTCCTGGGACACCCTGTATAAAGTTCCAATTATTAAGGTTCGGTACCCCTGTCCCGTTCCCTTGCCCCATTCTCTGTGATGTCTAGTAGATAAATTTTACAAGGGAAGGAGGATTCCTAGCCTCCCGCCGCGAAAGCAGGAAATTTATTATATGAAAAGATACAGACATAAACGTCTAAGGTTGGGTAGAGGATGCCAAACCTCACTCTGGACAGGAACAACCCTCACCACAATAAGGTCGCGCCTACCAGCCCGAGCACATTCAGCCACCAGGGTCAAGTTAGAGATCAAATCTAGGAAAGGATCAGTTGGCTCTACCCCCGGCTCCAATGCTCTGATGCAGTAAAATCTGGAGGAGATGGCAACATAAGCAGGAGAGTCGAGCATAGAGGTACATTGTAGAAGGCGGCGATCACCAAAACCTGCAACTTCATTCCAAACCCCGAGTTTGCAGTCTGCGGTGCATACATTTATATGACATTTCATAAGGAGAAGGATGGATATATTACAGAATACATCGAGAGGGAGCTGAATAATACAATATTTCCCTGATGATAAGCTGCTTAATCCATAATAAGGAGAGCAACTCACCGCAGAGGTGGTGGCTACAAGAAGTTGCAGAATATATTATTAAGGATCCTGTGGGTCTGCATAATTATTAAGAAAAGAGAAATTACGTAAACAACCTTTACGTTAAACCGAGGTTAGCTTAACCTTCCTTTATTATTATTATTTAGACAATGTTTCACAAGGCGTCATAGCCTACTTTGACTAAAGAAGAAATCATGTTTTATTGAGTTATATATTTAGTGATACCTTTTTACGGACACTCTTCCTGAATTCAGGATTTGCATATCCACGTGTAAGACAGTTATTCTGATTGCTCTTTAAATGTCAAATTTTGAATGTGTTGCACCTTGGGTTGCAAATAATAATCCGCGCCTGCCAAATGCGTTATCATATTGTAATATTTGTGTTATTGAAATCAGTCTAATATAAGTTGGGTGCTGTAATGTAATTAGTAATGGAATGGGTGTGGCATTCTTATAAGAGTCTGCACGCCTTTGGAAACCATGTGGGTATGTTATAAATTATGTGGTTGTTCCTAATTGATAAATGAGTAATACATTTACATCAACAGTTTGTAGACACTTTTAATGTTTCGTTCCAAGTGTGGTGTTTCATTGTATGGGAACCTTTCGAATAACAAAATGTGTCCTATTCAACACACCTGTAGTTATCCTTAGTCTTGGTAACTAGGCAGAAAGGCATAGCATACTTGATACCAGCCCGGTGCAAACACCATGGAAAACCGGCTATATTTAACAAACAAACTTGATTAATGCATACAGTAGCATTTTGAATGAACGCGTTGTACGTACTCCTAACTGCATGGGGAATATTAATACATTTACTGTCGCTTGATAATTATATATATATATATATATATATATATATATATATATATATATATATATGAAGGGACTTATTTACCCATAATATAGCATGTGTGTATACGCGAATGTGTGGCATTACTGTATACCGTATATACACATACAGTATATGCATCTGTTACACCTCAGACTCATAACACCACAGGGTAATATTTTGTACAACATTATTCTAGTTTCATGCAGTTAATGTAGTATAGGAGAAGTTATAATAATAATAGACTAAACTATAATGCAGACAATGACGTAGGAATGTAAAACTAAACTTCATATGCGCCAACAAGAAAACATATATATCAGGGCGAGCAAACATCTAGGCACTATATTCCCATAACATTCATTCTCCAGTAGGGCCAAAGTGTTGGAAACTACCTCTGTTCTCACTCACTCTCACTCTCACTCTCTCTCTCTCTCTCTCTCTCTCTCTCTCATTTATAATTTGAATGATAATAATTATAATAGTAATATATAACCCTTTGCTGCTTTCGGATGATGGTGCTACAATTTTGTTTATGTTACTTAAACAGACATCTTTATTTTATGCCCTCCATAATGTACCAATTGGTCTACAGCAACTCTGCAGTTATACCCGTATCTAGCTAAACTCAAGTGATTTACAAGAATATGTCGTAGTCTTGCTAACCTAATATACCTCCCATACACTGTTCCTCTCCAACTATTTTTAGTCCCTGCAAGTAGTCGTACTTTCCTATATACTAAGCCCCATTTGATTCATGTTTCTTTCACTTGTTATTTCCATCCCCTCCTAGGCCCACTCCTTCGCCCTTCATTTGCAATATATTTACCCTCTAGCTTTACCAATCTCCAATAACATATTTAGCATTTCTGCCTGTAACACATTTGTATTAATTGGCTTATGTGTGAAATAAACTTTGATTTTACAGATACCGTCTTCATTGAATATGATTTCCTTGTCAGATCATCTTACTCTGATATCAAATGTTAAGTAAATGTGTGTGTAAACCCCAGCATGCAGTCGTGATATAATATTAAATTCTACATATTACTATCATTACGAAGCCCTCAAACAGAGCTACATTAGCTGCCATTCATTTGCCAGGTAAAATTAAGGTCCCTTTTCATTCTTTTAAGCTTCAATATTCAAATATGCCGAGCATCCAACTCCAAGGTACTTGGTGCTACTTACAACAATTGCAGGATTCTTTCAAGCAGTGTCCAAATATATTCGCAATATAGTTTTTTTCTAAATCATTTCATAAATATTTTCCTTTGAATCAGCTCCCAGTGATGTGTCAATTGCATCATATTCCAACCTTTTTCATTCATACCTCTTTTTAGTAGTACAACATTTACCACACTATCCATGAACAAATCAATCAGCCACGGAAACATAATGCATCCATTTATACTTATTTATACCAGTAATTGTACATGTGTATTCTTAAATTCTGATATTCCCTTCTTTCGATAGAAACAAGTCTTTAGCATTATTTGTTTTCGTACAAACTGTTATACAAGTGACCTCTAGGTTGCATAGCATAACTCGTAACTTTCACAAGCTCCCACATGAAGCAGATAAAACAAATCTACCATGTTCACCCACCCAGCTGGTTAATAATACTAGAGTCATGGCAGCCCGGGTAACCATATTTATTATTTGGAATTAAGTTGAGGCTGGAGGGATTGAATAGGACTACTGGCTGGGCCCGAGGACGCAAGTAAATCACAAACATAAAAACAGAACAGAGGAGTTTGAAGGAAAGGAATACAAAATGAAATAAAACAGAATTAAGTCATACATTGAACAATGCAGAGGAATAATTTGGCTGAGAATGAAACTATGTTACGTAAGATATAGATTAGGAAAACAACAATAAATATTGGTAAAAGTGTTATAGTGTTATATATACAGTATATATATCTATCTATCTATTGCCTGACGCCGTGATCACCGAAGGGGTGGCCACGAACGAACCGCCCCCATGCACCTCTGTCACCCGTCAGTCAACGCCCCTCCTCCCAACCAGCACCGCCTTCATCCATATACTTCCTCACTCCATCCTTCCACCTCTCCTTCGGTGCACCTCTCCCTCTCTGTCCTTCCACCTCGCTCTCGTACACCCTCTTAGTCATTCTCTTGCTGTCCATATATATATATAATTATATATATATAATTATATATATATATATATTTTGATATTAGTGTAGCCAGGGAGGATATTTTCTTTCAGGCAGGTGAGATTAAAATAATAGGCACAGTTTGCATTATTGAGTTTTTTATTGATACTCTCAATTTTTCGTATAGTTTTTCTGGAAGTTGGTAAAGGAGGTTTGCAAATGGTTCCGACGTTTCAATGGGCGCAGCCATCATGATGGCTGCGCCCATTGAAACGTCGGAACCATTTGCAAACCTCCTTTACCAACTTCCTGAAAATACCAGAAAAACTATACGAAAAATTGAGAGTATCAATAAAAAACTCAATAATGCAAACTGTGCCTATTATTTTAATCTCACCTGCCTGAAAGAAAATATATATATATATATATATATATATATATATATATATATATATATATATATACAGTATATATGAAGATGGATAGTTAATATCCCATCTTTTACGTAAGAGAAAATGTGCCGAGAGCCGTTCCAAAACTCGTCAGTGACAATATATCAAAGTGGTTTCAAAATACGTACGAATTATATGGGTTATATAATCATAATCATCAGGCTTACAGTGGGCTATAGATCATAGAAGTGACCAAGATATTTATATTCATATTACTTAATAAGGTTCATTCTTTACTCAGAGATTGACGAAGCAAAAAGGTAAACATTTACAAGGTGTTGTAATATGATAGTCACACCCATTACCTCCCAAACCCCCTCTGCAATGGCAGACATCAGAAGTGCAGTAGATTAGTGCCGCATTTGCAATGTAAATGCTAGCACCTAATCAGCATAATCGATATGATTATAGTGGTTAAAGACTACATTAAAAACTTCAGATATTCCAATAGTACTATACCACTCCACATGCACCCCACACGTAATGCTCAGAGATGGCCGATTAGGCTTGCAACCCTTCCCCGAAACAAGCTAAGGAATCGAATGATGTCTATTTTCTATGTGTATGAAGCGACAAAAGGCAAAGCTGCCTGTAACGAGTGTTTCCCCCAAAGTTGCAAGAGTGAGTGAGTGCCAAAATCCAGCTACGTTGGAGTCAAAATATCTGGACACACGGAGCTTAAAGCAGTTCAAGTAATAGGATGAGAGAGATGCAGATTTATGGTAAGGGTTCCAAAGCTTACGTGTTGAGTAGAAGAAAGACTGGGAAAATTGGTTCACTCATGGGTTAGAGAGTGGTACAGAATAGGGTTGGGAGATGTTGAAAGGTGGGTGCCCCCCACTCTCCGTAATGGAGGAGGTATACATTTAGAAAGCTCGAAGAAAACTGATAATTGTAAGTGGTAGAAGAGTGAGAGAGATGCAACATTCGGTGGTGTGTAGAGAAATGTTTTAGGGAGTAAGAGGAAGTGAGTTAATGAGACGGAATATTTTTTACTCTACCCTTTCGAGATATGCGGTATGGGTGGAACCTTCCCACACACTTTCAAATTTTTCATTTTTTTTCTTCAAATTTATACCTTTATTTAGCCATTAAGGAATACAGACACAAAATATGTACATTATATTAAACAAACAAAAAATAGTCCTGGCTGAGCCTTTTGAGAGTGACCTCTCTTAAAAAGACACCTAATATAGTTATTACAAGTATATTGCACATTTACAGGTGAAGCTGTGTCATAAAAAATAACTTTAGATACATACAAACATTTTGGCCAAACAATAAAGCATCATATTTAATTTACTTCCCGAACATCCCTATAAAGACATAAAACACTCGCACGTAAACACCCACACACACACTGACACGTAATAGGAACACTACAAAGTTTTTATTTGTAATCCATTTCTATCCTCGCCATTTATGTAACGTAGTATTTATCTACCAATAACTGTTTGTTGATATTTTAACAATAAGTATTTTTTCAGAGCCAACACTCTGTGGAAAACCACTTATCCTCTGTTAACACTTATTTTCTCTTTCTCACCGAAACCCAGTTCTCTGGGACTACTGACAGCAAACCCATCTCTGTATCCTCCTACTACTTCTATCCTCAATTTCAAGCCAAAGGTGGATGCTGCGTATATGTTCGCAAAACTCTTTTTGTTTATCTCATGTTCACAACTTTGATCAGAGGTTAGATTTAAGTCAAGAGTGTTGGAACGATCAATAAGGCGGCCAGGAATACGAGTAGGGCGCTGGAAACATAACTCTAAGTCAATTAGGAAAGAAAAGATGCAGGCTTGTTTACCAGGTTAAGTAAAATAAGAGGAGAGCCATTGGCGGTAGTAAACGTTGAAATCTACTAACATGGAGATTTTAGAGTAAGGGGAGATTGATAGGATGTGTTCCACTATAGAGTTTAGATAGTAAAAACATATAGGGCAGTCAATAGAGTTAGGTGATTGATAGACACCACAGACAAATTTAGTGTGAGACTGACATGAACATTTGAGCCATAGAGTTGAGAATTTAGAAGTCAGGAACTCGAGAACAAGTGGGTTTGTTGTGCACATACACACAACATCCACCTGTGGCTTGGAAGCTAGGATAAAAAAAGTAGGAAGATACAGAGAAGGGGCTGCTGGTAGTTGCTTCAGGCACCAGAGTATTGGTGAGGAAAATAAGATCAAGTTTGTTGGAGAAGAGGTGGTGCTCGACAAACGGGAAGTTAGAGGAAAGGCCGCGACTGTTCTAGAAATTGATAGTAAGACCGGAAAGCCATGGTCCAGAGCATTTTAATAGGTCGTCTGGCGAAGGATGATTGGTTTTAAGGGCATTTTTGGTCACCCCCCCCCCCCCCCCCCAACACACACACTTAGAACTCGGAGGCATGTACAAGCGGTTGCCATATTATAGAACAGGATTTTGGTGCATTGGAAAGAAGTTTGGGGTGATTGTTAAGTGCAGTGAAATAAAAGGGAGGAATAGATGTTTGTGAGAGCTTGCTGGATTACTCTCTGTGTAGGTGAGACACAAACAAAATTGCCTTCTATCTATCTATCTATATGCTCAGGCCTAATCCCCATTTTGGGGGACAGAGCAAGAACAGGGAAAACACAAAAACAACATAAAACAACAAATAAACATAGATAAAAAGCACAAACTCACACACATCCAGGTCACCCAGGAGAAGACCCAGAGACCAGGGTCACCAAGGTCGCTCCAGCACTCCCCCGGCCCCCGACCACCCGGAGAGGTTCCGATCTCCGCAGGCAGACATGCAGCGGAGCCAAAGCCACAAGCCCTCCCACCACACTTCCAGGCACACCCTTCATATTAATCGTCTCCCCGGGCCAGGCGCCTGATGGACTATTATCTAGTCCAACTTGTGCCCGACCCCTTACTCCAAATGACCACGTGTTCACTCAACTATTCACAAGCATTCTCCATTCACTCCTGTCCACCACCACTTCCCCTGCCTGATCTATAGTCATTCCTCTATCATCCAAAGCCTTTCTTACACAGTCTCTCCATCTCAATGGGGGTCTTCCTGCCCTTCTATCTCCCCTTGTACCTGACTCACATATTCTCTTTGTAAGCCTTTCATCTCCCATTCGTTCAACATGACCATACCAGCTCAGCACCCTTCTGTCCACTCTGGCTGACAAATGTTCCTGCTGCCCCACTCTCCTACGTATCTCTTCATTCCTCAATCTGTCTCTACGAGTAACTCCACACATACTCCTCAAGCAGCTCATCTCCATCACATCCAGCCCTCTTTTCTCCTTTTTCTTCAGAGCCCATGTCTCAGCCCCATACATCACTGTTGGCACAATAATTCCTTCATACAGTGCACTTTTTACTTTCACTCCGAGATTTCTCGTCTTCCACATACTTCCCATTGCTCCGAAAACCTTCCTTCCTTCACACACTCTGTTTTACCTCCACTTCCATACCTCCACCCCTGCTTATCGTTCCTCCTAGATATTTAAAACACTCTACTTGTTCCAAAATTTCCTCATCCAGCATCACATTTAGTTTCACCCTATGCTCCCCCCTATTACACACCATTACTTTATTTTTATTGACGTTCATCTTCAGTTTCCTCCTTCCACAAACCACACCAAACTCTTTAACTACCCGCTGCAGTTTCCCATCAGAATCCGCCACCAATGCTGTGTCATCAGCGAACAGCAACTGATTCAACTCCCAATCTCTACCATTCTTTCCTAGTAAACCCAATCCTCTTCCTATAGTTCTCCTTTTCACCTCCCTCACCACACCATCCATAAACATATTAAACAGCCATGGTGACATTACACAACCCTGTCGCAAACCTACCTTTACCTCAAACCATTCACTCAACTCACCATTTCCTACTCTCACACATGCTCTTCTCCCTTCATAAAAACTCTTAACTGCTTCTAACAAATTTCCTCCTATTTCATAAATCCTTAACACCTTCCACATTGCTTCACGGTCCACACGATCATACGCTTTTTCCAAGTCCATAAAAGCCCAAAATATCTCCTTATGCTTCTCTAAATACTTCTCGCATAACTGTCTTACTGCAAACATCTGATCCACGCACCCTCTTCCCCTCCTAAAACCGCACTGTTCTTCTCCTATTGCAACTTCCGTACACTTTATTATCCTCTCTATCAACACCCTGCCATACAGCTTTCCAGCCACTGACAATAAACTAATACCTCTATAACTTGAACACTCCTGCCGATCTCCCTTCCCCTTGTACAACGGCACAATACATGCACTCTTCCAGTATATTGGTACCATTGACACAGCAAAGTACACATTGAAAGTCTCACCAACCAATCTATTATCACATCTCCACCCTTCTTTATACACTCCACAGCAATACTATCCAAACCTTCTGCTTTTCTCGCTCTCATTTATTTCACTGCTTCTTTCACCTCATTTTCCTCAATCCTTTCATTCATTCCCTACCACCTGGGTGGCCTGGGTAACCTATCTCCATCCACCTCTGCTTCAATCACTGCTTCTCTTCCATCTCTTGTATTTAACAAAGATTCAAAATACTCGGCATATCTTTCCCTCACTTCAACTGGTTCCACTAGTAATTCTCCATTTTCATCTTTCACTGACTCTTCCCTCTTTTGTCCTCCTTTCCTTAGTTTATTTACCTCCTTCCAGAACATCTTCTTTCGTTCTTCAAAATCCTCACTCAGCCTTTGACCCCACCTTTCGTTTGCATCTTTTTTCGCTTCTCTAATTTTCCGTTTTGCCTCTCTCCTTTTCTCCTTGTACCTCTCCCATACCTCAACACTACCATCCTGTAAAACCCTCTCAAAACACTGTCTCTTCTCCTCAACTGCCTTTCTCACCGTATCATTCCACCACTGGCTTCCCTTCCTGATACCTCTGCCTCCTACTTTCCTTTTGCCGCATACTACCTCTGCACTTGCTTTCACTCCTTCCTTAAACTGTTGCCATTCAACCTCTACTTCTCTCTCTTCCATCTCTCTCACTTCCATCCACTTTTCATGTAGTCTTTCCTTGTACTCCCTCTCTTTTTCACTCTTCTCTAACTCACTAACTTTAAATTTAAAAATTAATCAGTAGTTATAAAATTGCCTTGATGGAGGAAATTCAATCGGCGTGATCCCCGCTCTCAGATCAAACGTCTGGCAATAGTTAAATATGTGAAATATAATACATGTGTCGTTATTAAAGTGTGATTGAAGATCAACTGAGAGAGAGTTACATAGTGTTATACATATACTCAGAACACACTGACCTTGCGGCTCCGACCTTAAACTACTAAATACAGGAAGAGTTAATAGTAGAATAATAGGACAGTAAAGTAGAAGGCTCTCTCCCCACCTTCCGCTTCCTCCTGGTATAAAGCCGTACCGGAAAATAGGAGGAAGTGTAACATTATGGTCCAGTTATTGCGCACAAGATAAGTTGTTTTGTTATGTAGGGTAGACATAAATTAGTATAAAAGGAAATTTATACTTACATAACTACTGATTATATACTTATTTTTTAATTGATACCAACCCAGTCTCCATCAGATGATGATCCAGTCTCTTCTTAAACTTATCAATTTAATTACTATCGACCAGAGAGAGAGACAGAGAGAGAGAGACGTGTAAATGTCAACGTGTATTGTGAGGAAGAAAACATACTTGGGCGAGATAAAGTTGGATATTAAAACTTGAATTTTTTTATTTTTTTAGATTTATCAAAGGCCATGAAATTATAATCACAATTATGTGTTAGCGATCAACAATTTCAATTTCACTGTAAGTAATGGTTAGAAATCATTATGGCCTTTGATTCACATCAATAAAAACGTTCTGTTTTAACATACTGGTTAATCTTTACAAACTAACTGTCTAATAATGTTGTATAATATCGCCAAATCCAAATATTTAAAGTCAGTAGATATCTTCATTTCATCCGCGACTCACAGCTTGTGTACACAAGGACTGTCCATTATATATTTTTCTCCGCATGTCTTTCGGAGGTGAAATCCATCACCTGTTAGCTGTGGGATCCTCCTTTAGCCATTTACCCAATATATATACAGTATAATAGTCATCAAC
Source organism: Paralithodes platypus (assembly GCA_032716605.1). Taxonomy (NCBI): domain Eukaryota; kingdom Metazoa; phylum Arthropoda; class Malacostraca; order Decapoda; family Lithodidae; genus Paralithodes; species Paralithodes platypus. The sequence continues at coordinate 41,994,831 of CM064533.1, forward strand.
ACGCAGCTCAGTAAGGATCTAATTTATTCGTGATTGTGTTTCTTTTTAATAGTTTGTGAAGTAAAACTATTCCCGACCCTAGATTGTGTGTTTCCATATAATAATACAGTAAATATACAAATTACACATTTGTAAATTATTTATATGCATAAAATCACGTAAAGGAACGGAACTTATGTCGGCAGCTGTACATCTATCTATCTAACTATCTATCTACAGTATATGTATATGATTTTGTATTTATTTTGAGTAACACGTACGCATTGCGTGAATTTTAGATTTAATTAAAAGTTGCACAAATAAAATTTTGTTATTGACAAAAACACCCTACCAAGTGAGCAGTCACAAGTAGCTTAAGATGGCGTTGGTGATCTTTGTATCCCAAGTGAAGGAAGGACAGAAGAAATGCACTCCTGGTATAGTATCTTAAGTTATTAAAGTATTCGGACAGTTGGTTGGCTACATCACTGCCTGTAATATTTGAGTTATCATTTCACAAATAGCGAGTTGAGGTAAACAATATTCGACAAACTGCTACATCATATCGATGTTACATTCATACTCAATATGTTGCATCAGTATGTTTTCGATATTATTTCCAACTTGACCATAGTATCTACTTGTCGATGACAGTAAAGACGTCATTCTACTATACCATGATTCGTAGATCTAAATACAACACTGCATCTGCTACGAACATAGCAAGTCCTCTGCATCGATTCTCAATGATTTTGTCTTATTAGCTTCCTTAGAGTCTGATATTTGGAATATGCTCATCTCTTTCTTCTTAAAGTTTGTCGGTGCCATAAATGTATGCCAAACGAGGAGATAGGCTCCGCACACACGGACACTCAAATCACCAGCTTCTCTAGAGTTGATAAAGTTTTCTCATTTTGTTTGAGATATTCACATGCAACACCCACAGACAAACACATTCTATCCTATGCTAGAACTGAATTGTACACAATTTATCCTAACACAATCGAACCCAGAAAATGTAATAGAATTTAACCTACCCCATACATTAAAAAAACAATCTAACTTCACCTAACATATCTCTCACAGTTTGACCTAAAATAACCTAAAATAGACCAAAGGTTGAGCTGACCATGGTTTATATTGCTATACAATAATGATTTTAGTATTAACAATGGGGCAACGCAGATCCATGGTGTACTCAATAATTATGTGACAGATATCCCATATGAATAAACAGCATAATGGATTACAACACGCTAATGTTTACATGTTATATCTCTATTTTTAATTCATCGCCTTAATGAAGAAGTGATTCAATCCAAGTCATCTGAATAAATTCTATGAATTATAATGAGTTATTTATCTACTGCTTTTCTTACTTGGTTGACTAATCTCATTAACACTTGACTAACTACACATTTGTGAATTGCGTTAAGTTCATATATTGACCAATGTTACTCACCATAACTATTTATACTAGTACATTACTAAATTATTAGTACAGTACTCACTTTAGAAATAAGACCATACTAACTTTTATCAGTTGCTCAATTTACTATTGTGCTAGGTGATATGATAGTAGCCAAGTTGGCAAATTTTACCTTCCTCCTATACCATTCCAGATCCTATATTGCCCACCTACGTTTTTAGAGGGTAGCCATCTGAACTTGCTTTGTAATGCCGAAAGTGAATCCTAAGGTTTGCAATTAGTAACACTTTCACTATTGAAAGATAGATATTAAATTACAATAAAAGTCGCCAATGACAGCAAGCTATCGCCTGTTAACTAATAAATGAAGACCCAGGACATCAACACGTGAGGGAATCAGCCTACCACGATACAAGATTCGTGTGACGCCACAAGTTCCTATGGACACGGAAATAGGATAATGTGACACTTATGAACAACTAAATCAAATGTATTCTCCTCCTAAAATATAGTATTGCTTGGACAAACAAAATACTCATGTACACTGGGGTATAGTACAAGGTGCATATTTAAAAGAAAAACAAAATGCACTGTTTATAAATCATATAAATTACACAATAATACAAGAACGGGTTATATAATTCCACACACGAACCGTACAGGAACTGCCCAGTCAAATAAAACAGGAATGAAATAGGTGCAAAAGTTTCATGTGGGACATATATATAGTCTCCCAAAATAGGTGTCTCCAGCTTCAGGATTAGGGTATATAAAATAGTCTTGGCATAAAAAGTGTTGTTAACAGATTCCTTATTTGAACCATTCCAACGATATTGCCTGTTAAAAATGGTACTTTCACATGTTTCCCCATAAGACTTGCCCAGCTGTAAAGGTGCCTATCACACCCTTACCTAAATATGTTTGTCCAGATATTATAATCTTGTTTAAAGTTTAAAGTCATTCTTGCTCATCGTTGATCTTTTAGGGAGCGCTTGGCATGGAAGAGTCCAATACAGCGTCGCGGGGAAGCACTAAATACAAACAATATATTTCTTTAAAAGTAGAGATTAAGAATTGTTGCAGTACACTAGGTATTTAGATATATTCATATACTCATATCCTGAAGTTTTGCACACCTATGTTGGGACAACCTGTAGTATATATAGTATATTTAGTATATTATTATATATTAGGGGAGGTGTGGTGGAGTGGTCTTGCCACTGGCCTGGTAATCCCTAGGTCCCGGGTTCAAATCCCGATGTATCAATGGGAAGATATTATTGGGATGGAATTTGTGCTGTACCTAGTATCAGTGCATTACCACAAGCCCACCGAAACGTCAATAAAATACCCTCATTGTTCCCTGATTAAATAGCACTGTATGAATATTCCCATATTCAAAATATGCTATAGGGGTGCAATGCCTGGTGAGTTATCTGCTCAACAGGTGGCGTGTGTGTGTAAGTGTGAGAGTCCGAGTGTAGGGGGTGAGACAGTGAAGCACGGGAATGAGGTGGCTTCAGAGATGGGGTCGTTTCGGGCCATTAGTGAGCACCGTGCCTCATGTGAAGGCAAGATGGCAGGTGCTCGTTGTACTCTACGTGCTTCACATGTCTCACTCCCTAGACTGGAACAAGACCTCACAGGCTTCACTGTTCATTGTAAAGCGGTAAATGTTAAGGCTCTCAGCCTATGCCCGAGAGGAAGTACATTGGAATATAGAAAAAAAAAAAAAAAAAAAAATCAAGGGACTGGAGTTCTCGAACAGAGGGTCCAGTCCTGACGCGGTTCTCGACCCTCATTTAGCTGGCTTAATAATCCAATAGGCTGGATAGCCTTTCAAGTCTTATTTTACCTAAATGCAGTATACAGTAATGTTAGTAAGGGTGTATATATGTGTATAGCATTAATGCCGCTATAAGGGAAACATAAACATTAGGTACACAATTTAGTTTCCCTATTCAAATGATGATGTTCATATTAGTTCTTATCCTTCATCAATTTATTTGTATATAATACTTACTTTTGAGACATGCTTTCCTACTATATAATTGAGATTTTCCAACCATGAAACCCGTCTTACCACATTCTATTTTCCCACCCTGCTTTCCCTTCCCCTGACAGTAAAGGATGTTGCCACACCAGATACGCCCCTCGCATTATTCACAAGCGAACTCTTACAGGCCTTACGCAAAATGTTTATGTTTTGTTCTTCAACGTGTTATCATATTTAAGAATTGTCTATGCTTTCTTTATTTGTAACACTTTTTACCAATGTTATAGGTTGCTTGTCTAAGGTATATTTTGCTTTTTGTTTGTTTATCCATGATTATTTGAAATATATTTTATATAAAACAATCATATCATCAGCAAGAATTCTATTCAGCCCACTTTAGCATACATTTGTCACAATAATTCTATGCCATGAAATACATATGAATATTAGTTTAATTAGTGAATTATATGTTTTCAAATCATTCAACCTTTAACTATCATCACTATAGTCTTTGTATTTCAATCAAACATATAACATGGCATTGGAATTCACCCAAACACTAAATTTAATATATTTAATAACCTACCGTTTTCATTCATATCGCGTACATTGTATGTCGCGCATGTATTCATTACAATCACTATTTTAAGCTAACACTTACTGTGCAACTGGAGTTCATATATTCACATTCTTTCGATATCTTAATGCACTCTACAGTAATCCCTCCTTATCCCTGTCATTCACATCAAAATCTATTCCAAAAAGTTTTACACGATTCCAGTTTTACACAATCCAAACCCGTTCCAGGTATAATGCCAAATCTAACTAGGATTGTATTGTATTTATATTTTGCATTTTATGCGATGCTTCGATTGTTCATATATTCATCATAAATATATTCCCAATAGATCATTCATGTGGTATATAGACAACATGCGAATATAGCAAATCCGTATGTTCTTGTATTCTCAACTCTCTTTAGGTATTTAAGGGGAGACTGGCCGTTTGTTTGGTATATTAATTCATTTATTCATATATTTGTTTAGTTTCCTCCCTAGACCTCCATCAAGCTTTGAAAAACACCCCTCCACCCCCCGAAACATTTGTAATTTTTTCGGTAGAAAAATATCCCGGCCGAAGGCCGATTCTTCTTAAAATTGCAGGCTCGCTATCGCTCACCAGGAAATAATCGACACCTAAATGGCACGAAAGATCTTAAAATTGACAACGAAATGGGGCAAAATGTGTTAAAATCGCCAAACTAATGGGCCGAAGGTCTTATAATCTCAAAACTAGACAGGGCTAAAAATTAGGGAGAAGGGGGTCCAGAAAAACGGTCTTCCTCCTCCTAACATCGGCAACATCAATGGAATGCAGGTTGTAAACATATCTGCGACCTGCAGTAGCTGACTGTTGAACATTATTTCATCATACATGATTCAAGTTTGTGTGAAAACCTGTCTAACCTGATCAATGTGCTATGACTCATAACGTATGATACTTAAATATTTCAGAAGTTAGCATAACTTGCATTGTTTTTCTCCAAATTCTCAATATTCAATCTGACTTGTAATCTACATAAAGTGTGCAACAGCACTATAAAGGGGTTAATATATGGTAATCTTCCGCCACTTCCAATATCTTTCCCTCCAAGCTCCCAAAACCACCTTCTCCCCTCATTCTCCCTCACTCTTGTATCTCCTTCACTATTCGACCTCGAATCCTTGTAGGAATCATCGCTCTTAATTAAATCCTGGGCGTCATCAACAATCCCGGCCTGAAAACACATCCCGCTGGTCTTGGGTAAGCTACACTGTGATATATTGTCGTGGCGTGTTGTTGTCGAGGGGGTGGTAGTGCTGGCGTAGTCATCCACGATTTTGATATTCTTGAATAACGTAGTTGTAATTTGAAAAACAAGCAATGAGGTTTTTGGTACTGGTGTTACTATATACTATATGATAATTACGGAAGAATTGTGTGTTAGCAATGCATTTGAATAAGTGTTAGTGTTTCGTATTACCACCTGTACTATATATAGCGTGCTGTATAATTCGTACGTGGACTGATATATAAGAGAAAAGAGGAGGTGTAACAATTAAGCGGATGCAGTGCGTGAATCCATATGCAGTGGAATACAGTATAATTGTTATTTGTGAAGACTTCGAAAAATACAAAGATGCAAGGCCACACTTGAACAACAAATACAGGGCGATTTTAAAAACGTGTTGATGAATTTAGGGCGTATTCATCAGACGAAACTAATAACACATTACTCCATTTTATCTCTAATTTCAGAGATGTTACACAATTATAGATATCGATAGATACAAGGAAAACCAGTCTAATGGTTGAACAATATCTAATTAATGATTATTTACAGGCATGTTATCAGTTTATATTTATTAGGGGTTCGAGCCCTGCGGGGAACTCCTATTGTAATTATTAAATCTTCTTATTCTTCCAAATCATTTTTCCACGCCGGGTTTATACGCAATACCTCCAGAACCGCTTTTCGGATCCGGACCAAACGTTCACACAAGGTGCGTTTTTTTGTATTGGGCAACTTTTGATATGCTAAACATCCAAACTGACGGCCAAACAGGTCCGTGACAGCCGTTTTCCCAAAAATATTTAAATCTTAAATACCGTCTCTCCCACTTAAAGAAAATTATTGGGATTTGGTATATGGACTCCACTACTAATGCTCCGCAAATATTATAGAAAGGTTTTGCTTTTTCACGTGGGTTTTTTTCTGGCAATCTTGAAAAAAACTCGAATTTCACTTAAAATTCCACATCTTTAAAACTACGCCGATGATCAAAGCCATTTTTGCGTAGTTGGGTGAGGCTCGAAATTCCAAAGGTTTTGATACCAAAAGAATATAAATGGGTGGAATAGTTTGGCCGCAGCATTGAAAACTGTCAATTCTTAAATGACTTTAAAACCATATTCAGTACCCACACAACGTTTTCAGTCTTCAGTTTATAGGCTTCAGTAGGAGTAAAAATTTAATTTCCGTTTTTACATCCGTAGACTTTATTGGAAAAACCCTGCCCTTTTCGTTTTTACACCTGTAGACTTTATTGAAAAAGCCACTGCCATTTCCGTTTTTAGATCCGTTGACTTTATTGAAAAAAAACCTGCCAGAAAAAAATGGGTCCAAAATGGCGACAGTTGTCCGGTAGTGACCAGTTAGGGGTAACCTGAGAAGTGTCCAAAAATGGCGACGGTTGTCCGGTAGTGGTGGAAAAGGTGACCTACCTGAGTGGGAGGGGCATCTGATAAATCAGACCTCGTGGGAATTATAAAAGGCAAATACTGTCACAACTTTCATACATCCTTACTATTTTAAATATGACCGTCTCTCTCTCTCTTTCTTGCTCGCTCTCTCTCTTTCTTGCTCGCTCGCTCGCTCTCTCTCTATCTTTCTATCTCTCTCATTGTACACACACACACACACACTCACGGTGCCCCGCCCATTCCTCTGGACCTCATTCGTGATCAAGTGTCAAGATAAACCTAGCCTAGCCTAACTCTTTCTCTCTCTCTCCCTAACCTAACCTAACCTAACCTAGCCTAGCCTAGCCTAATCTAACCTAACCTAGTCTAGCCTAACCTAGCCTAACCCTTTCTCTCTCTCTCTCTGTATCTCTCTCTTTCATCATATTTTTCCACGCTATTCTTAGAGTTCAGATTTCAAGATACCAAGCCACCTGATTTCACCCATCTCTGTACCAAAAATACTTTTGGGTCACCTGCTCCCATAAATCAGTCTACTATCTATATCTCTATCTCTATCTATATAGGTCTGACAGCGACCCTTTCTTTCATCATATTTTTTCCACGCTATTCTTAGAGTTCAGATTTCAAGATACCAAGCCACCTGATTTCACCCATCTCTGTACCAAAAATACTTTTGGGTCAGCTGCTCCCATAAATCAATCGACTATCTATATCTATATCGCTATCTATATCGGTCTGACAGCGACCCCTCAGTAGTTTCTCTCTCTCTCTCTTTCATCATATTTTTTCCAACCACCTAACCTAACCTTGCCTAGGCGAGAACATGTGACTACCTGTTATATATAGTCATGCAGCCCACCCTGTGTGAACCCTAAAACATATATATATGCATTCAAACCTCGTAAAGGTATCAGTTAAATAGAAACCAACATGACGGAAGCATTTATCTCCGATGCTCTCGACATATTCAAACACCCCGCTCGCATAATAGTAGCGGGATACAGCAATTCCGGCAAATCAGAACTCGTCAAGAAACTTATATCCAAGCATCATAATAAATTAAAAAAGATTGTTATATGCGGTCTTCCCTCGCACCCCCTACAGCATGATAAAGAAATAGGACCTAAGGTAACCGTATCTCCAGAAATAGTGAACCCTATAAGCGATGAGGATATTTACGATCAAAGAGGAACCTTATTCATCCTTGACGATCTATTTATCGAAGCTGTAAAGAATAAAGTAGTCGTTGACGCTTTTACCCGCGGTCGGCATAATAACATTTCATGCATCTTCATAACCCAAAACCTATACATGGGCGGTAAACATGCGAGGAATATTAGTCTCAACTGTTCTCACTTCCTATTACTGAGACAACGTGACTTATTGCAAATACAACTACTTGGAAGGCAAATATTCGGCAAAGACCGAGCCAGCGATTTTGTTGAAATATACAAATCTGCCGTTTTCTCTAAACCCTTTGGCTATCTCCTCGTTGACTTAGGTATAAATACTCCTGAAGCCCTGCAATTCCGCACAAATATAGTGGGTGAACCACCCTGTGAACGTGTATTCCAATGGTGAGTTCTAAGCATCGAGAGCTATTAAATGTTCTCTACGGTCGTCACGACCAGCCATACGGACTGTCTTCTCAAAAGAAACTATGGGATAAGGCTCGAGACATTGATCCTTCCATAAAACTGCAAGATGTGACAGGATTTCTCAGGACCAGCAAAACCTACACTCTGCATAAGCTACAGCCAAAGAAATTCCCCTGCCAGAAAGTTCTCTCCCCCAAGCCCAAGATCATCATGGCTGCCGACTTAGCCGACGTGCGTCATTTAAAGAAAGACAACGACAAAATACCTGTTAGTATGCGTGGACGTCTTTTCCCATTTCATGCAGGTAGTACCCTGTCACAGGAAAGATGCGACTTCCATGCTAATGGCTGTTAAGAGGGTTATGGAAACAGATGAATCCAGGGGTGTGAGAAGATTGAACACTGATCTAGGCACCGAGTTTTATAATAAAAAAGTGAAGGGATATCTAACATCCCGCAAGATTAAGCTATATAGCGTTCATTCTAGTGAGATTAAAGCTTCCATCGCCGAACGAGCCATTCGCACATTGAAATCCCGCATGTACCGCTTTATTACACTGCGGAATTCCCCCCGATATATTAACCACCTCCAGGACATGGTCAGTGCCTACAATAATTCCCCCCACTCTGGACTAAAAAAGGGACAAACCCCCACAATCGTACATAATTTAACTCGACCATCCGACAATGCACGGCAATTCCATCTAATGTATAAAAAAAAAACAGAAACCCCTCAGACGCATTAGTACCGAGCTAGCTGTTGGAGAGACTGTACGTCTCGTGGGTAGCACTCGTTCATCCGCTTTCCACAAGGGATACACCCAGCAGAACACCCACGAGCTATTCCAAATTCAAGAAATAAAACACCAACATCAACCAAAAACCTATCTCCTGGAAGACCTATCCGGCGAGCCCATAGAGGGCATCTTCTACGGGTCAGAACTGGTGGCAAGTTCCTTGCCCGAGTCATTCGATATTAATATACTGAGAACCCGCAAAAGCAAAGGGGAAAAACAATATTTTGTACATGGGGTTGGATATCCTACCTCCTTTGACAGCTGGATTAATGTCTCTGACCTCGTGCAAAGATGAACAGTAAGCTTCCCCTACTCGGTGTACATAAAAAGTTTGTACGGCTACTTAAAAAACTTAACCCCAAGGAAAGGAAGAACCTCATTAAACAACTAGGACGCGAGCATTTAAATTGTATTTCTGAGATATTCTCCAACTTTCTAAAGAAACATCTCACCCTGAATAGTAAAATTATAAGAAAGCTACAACACTATCGTGAGGATATATGAGCCGTTGCCAGGAAGAAAACATCTCTGACCAAAAAGAGATTAATTCTAACTAGTAAGGCTGGGGGTAATATATTAGCCGCCCTTCTCCCTGCAGTTGCCGGTCTACTTTCAAAACTGTTCTCATAATGCGTAGCTATTATCTCCTCCCCGAATCCACAGCCAAGCGTGTTTTAACAAGCATCGAGGGTTCCCCTACACCGCCCTCCCCCTCCCCCTCCCCCGGACAACATGTTCCAGCAAGCTCGCCCTCCCACCTCCCCCCACAGCCCCCTCCTAAGACCTTCCCGAGGAAAAAGAGAAAGAAATCAACATAATAACAAGAAATCAACGATGGCTATGCGCAAAACCAAACTCCCACCACCCATGCTAATGAAAGCCACTTCTGTAATGGGGAATGCTTCCAAAAATCCCAGTCTAGCACATTTTCTGCCTGCCCACGTAAAATATAATGAAACACCATATGCTTTAGGGCTTCTGGAGCGAGTTAAAAACAACCCCTTACTTAGATGGGACAAGAATGGATGGCTACTGGACTCAGCTAGCAACAACAACGTTCTAGACATCGTGGGGGTACTCTCGTCTAAGGGGGCTACACCGTCCAAAGCCCAGCGTGATGACGTAGATCTAATTATTAGAGCAACGGGTCTTCATCCCTCTCATATTGTAAACACTCAGATCAAAAAGCAATACGGTGGAGGTATAAATAGTCTACTCTCGTCTAAAATACCCGCACTGACAACCCACGGGTGGGTCTCCTATTGAACCATCGTGAGCCCCACTTCCCGTGGGTTGCCCATTAAACTAATAGCTGGCAACCCCACGCCAACCGCTCGTGGTGGTATTAAAACCGGCCGAGACAGCCCAGACCCGTCATACTCTCTTACCCCAACAGGGCCAACTACGGCAGTTCCAGACGACAAGACCTCCGCCCACCGCAATAGCTTCCTAGACGGTCAATCAACACCTCGAGAAATGGACGTAGTGGACACCCCCTCACGTTGGGGGAGAGTGGTAATGGCTTCATCGATTGTGACTGGCGGTGGGGCTCAGGACATTGCCCAGCCCGAATGCGAGAAGGAGGAGTGTCCTTCCCTCTACTCTTTCTTGGATGAAGGGGAGGCCCGTGGAGAAAGTGATGCTTACTCGTTCAGCTACGAGGAAGGGGTTCCCGGTGATTCCCGCTATCGTAACGATAAAACCATCATTGCCGGTGTTCACAGCTGCACGGCCTGTCGGGAGACCTCCGGCTTCACTGCGCTTCTACACCAAACGTATCCATATAGTAACCTATACGCTGAAAGAGTGTCTATTTATCGGCTAAACCGATGCTGCTGGAAAGACAGGGGTGTGCCTGGGAGTGTTATAATTCGCGAGTCCCCTGATCCTAGTCTTCCCCATGTTTCTTGTCTCAATACGCCCCCGGTAAGATGCTGGAGCTGAATGAGATTAACCAGAAGTACCTACTCAGTTCTCGCGACGTCCAATTCATTCAAGGGTTAAAGCAGGACCACCACCAGGATCGTGTTAAAATGTTTAATGTCTGTGTTACTAAACTCGTCGATTGGGCTATTCAACATGAGATGACACGTATTGTATTCCCCTTCAAATGCGGTGCTGCGGGCCTCCCCTCTCACGTATGGGCACAGGATTACCTGCCTATCCTAAACCATGCAGCCGGGAATCTTAGGACCCGCAATATATCCTGTGTCATCTTGGACAAGTGGTGGATGGGGTTAACCACTGTGAATGACAACGCAGGGTTCACCCCGGGTCAAAAACGCCCACACCTGGAGGAGGAGGAGGGCAAATCGATCAACACCAACCCCAGGGAGGCGAGTGAGAAGAAGCTAAGGAACAGCGACGTGGATGAAGACTACGATGTTGTGACGCAAGACCCTCTCAATTCCTAATAATGCGAGTATAATCTCCGTTAATGACTCTCTCTCTCTCTCTCTCTCTGTAAATAAATATCTAAGCATTACCTATCGTGTATTACTCTCCCATCCTTGTAGGTAGCTATAAATATAAGAAACGAGCCAACTTCGCATTAGTCCCTTGCTGTTCCAAGATGGAGTCACACCATATCTACGTTACAAGCGCTGCAGACAGTGTCATATACCCCAATAGTAGCAGTAGTTTTACCAACAACTTACAAACCTTAACGTTACACAAGGACGTGGAATACGAAGTTGGCCTGTTAAATGTGTTACTCCCTCAACGTTACTATACTATTAAGAGAGACGAAGCAGAATGCGCCATACATATAGAGTACGGGCAGCTTACTTCTTCAGGCGCTATTGAAAAGCGTAAGGTGCTTGTGACTATTTGGGAAAATATCTTGAGTCCGGACATTGAATACCTTATCGAGCGGGTTAATAATAAAATAGGGGCTATACTAAGGGGTCTCCTTAACCGCGACAGAACCTACGTCGGACATCCCCATGATGAAGCCTACCCCGGGCTTCCTAACACTAGCGCCTTTGACCGCCTAGCCAACCCATCTCAAATACTCTCCCTCGGTCGTATGAACCTGAGCCAACACGTTTTGGTACGCTGCTTCCGCGACCCCCATCCGATCATCTCATACGTGAAGATACAGCTCGAAGAGCGGGTAGCCCAACTTCTCGGCTTAAGCCCCTTAGAAGCCTATGACGTGTTTACCTCCCCCCGAGATGCTCTCAGCGAAGGAGACGATGCATTTCTATATCATACTAGCCCGTTTCCTGTCTTAACACCTTACGAGCGGCCTATGCGGTTTATTTATGTGTACCGCACAGCGGGGTGTTTTTAGCCAAAATAGGGCTGTTTACGTGATCATTTTCATGCCTAAATAAGACCCAGAACGTAAAACAAGTACCTATCCCTGAAAGGGCATAAACAGAGCTTTCGAATGACACCATAACGATCCTTGTATGATGGATAGTTTTCTTGCAATAACCGTGCAACGCGAGTGCAAAAAGCAGGTAATTCGGTACTTTCGGTACATAATTGAGTATGTAGCGAGTGAGAGAGGGAGGAGGGAGCTGAGATTTGTGTCAGTAGGTTCGCCGCGGTGGTCTGGAGCAGTCATACGCTCGCTAGTCTCCTGCCACCACTTGTCTCTCTCTCTCAGCCACATTACGTGCTGAAATTGCCACTCGAGTTATGTCGAGCGCCGCCACATAGTCCAGCTTTATTTAACTCGACTTATGTTGCTCGCCGCTAAATAAGGGTTAAGGAATGGCGATGCTCAGTGCGTGCTCATATACAGTGACCTGGTCAACCCTTCGAGATTCGCCGGGGTAAATGTAAATATTCTCGACGCCTTTTCCCTCTCCGATGGGCAATCGAAAGGTGTGCATCCTATCGTCTATAAACCACTCAAACCTAAAATTATAGATACCATTTCCATTAAAATCACAGACCAGAAGGGTCGCCCCTTGTATTTTGAAGAGAGTCAGCACGTGACGTGCTTACTTCACATTCGCGCTGTCAGACTATATTAATAGCTCGTCGAGCCTCGTGTCAATAGTCTTTTCCCTAACAGCATGCGAGTTACATTCATCCCCCCCTCCGTGGGGGAGTATCGCTCTCTTTTCGCTCGTGGGGAGAGAGTATCTCACGGGGGTGGCGTCAACGATATTACCACCCTCACCTACGAGCCCAGCTACCGTCGGGGCGGGGGTCTGTTCTCTACATTAGCGGGTCTCGCTAAAAGAGCCTTCCCGTTTCTAGTACGAAATGTCATAGTTCCTTCCGCGCGCGAGTTTGGAAACAATGTCATGGAGGATATCTCTCAGGGTAATAACCTAAGGCAGTCCCTAAAAAGACACGGTCTGAACGCTCTGAAGAACGCTGCCGTAAAGGTGGCGAGGGGAGGTGGTAGAAATAGGAAGAGGGTAAAGGTTAAAAGGAAAATTAAAAAGAAGACAATGAAGGGGTGCTATAAGAAGGACATATTTTCCTCGCTGTAAATCAGTATCGGGCTAGCGTCGAGATGGCGAGCATCGCGACCGCGGAGGGAGCTGTGGGTCAGCAGGCCCCCGTAGGTCAATACGCTGCTGGCGTCAGTGAATTATTTCCCCGTCCCAACAAGACCCGACTTTTGAAAGCCACCATAGCCTCCCGGCAAGATGCCGACGTGTTGCCTAGCAATCTAGGTTTCAACATGAAGTTAACTGACGGATACGTTGATTTCCTCATCCCTGGGACTCCGGGGTGCTTTATTGACTTGTGTCAATTGGTCATACACACCACTCTGCGGCTAACCCAAGAGGGTAATGCGACCCCCCTCGGGGACGACGTGAACATTGAGCTCTCGAATAACACGGCCCACAGTCTTTTCAAATCCGTGCAGTGTTTTCTCGGCAACGTGCCCGTCGAAACCAATGTTCTCTACGGTTACAGCTCCTACGTTAAAGCCCTCACCATCTTGACACCCGGCAAAATTAACACAATTGGGTCCTTGGCTAATTTTGCGTGCCCCCCCAGATGGTTTCACCCGGAAGATAGAGGACAGTTACTTTACCTCCGCTCGAAAGGGCTTCTCTAAAAAACTCAAGACCCATGGTCTGGAGCTATGCGCTCCTTTATTCCTCGACATTAGTTCGCTAGACAGTTATCTACCCGACGGTATTCCCGTACGAATCCGCCTCGAACTGGCGAGTAACGATTGGCTAATGAACGTACCTAGTAATGGAGATAAGGCACGACTCCACGTAGTGGAAGATAGCCAACGTAACACCGATATTAAAAAAAGGCAGCAAATCCCTACCCAGTAACTATCGTCCAATTAGCTTAACGTCAGTTGTATGTAAAATGCTAGCAACGGTCATAAGAGACAGACTCGTAAATCACTTAGAGGAAAATAACATACTTAACCCATAATTAGCGGCGAGCAACATAAGTCGAGTTAAATAAAGCTGGACTATGTGGCGGCGCTCGACATAACTCGAGTGGCAATTTCAGCACGTAATGTGGCTGAGAGAGAGAGACAAGTGGTGGCAGGAGACTAGCGAGCGTATGACTGCTCCAGACCACCGCGGCGAACCTACTGACACAAATCTCAGCTCCCTCCTCCCTCTCTCACTCGCTACATACTCAATTATGTACTGAAAGTACCGAATTACCTGCTTTTTGCACTCGCGTTGCACGGTTATTACAAGAAAACTATCCATCATACAAGGATCGTTATGGTGTCATTCGAAAGCTCTGTTTATGCCCTTTCAGGGATAGGTACTTGTTTTACGTTCTGGGTCTTATTTAGGCATGAAAATGATCACGTAAACAGCCCTATTTTGGCTAAAAACACCCCGCTGTGCGGTACACATAAATAAACCGCATAGGCCGCTCGTAAGGTGTTAAAGATACTCAACACGGCTTTCGTAAAAAACGTTCCTGTTTAACAAATCTCTTAGACTTCTTCCACGATATCCTCAACCTCTACGATGAGAGTAAAGCTGTCGATATTATATACCTTGATTTTCAAAAGGCCTTTGACAAAGTTCCCCACAAACGTTTACTGCTAAAACTAAAAGCGCATGGAATAAAAGACGGTGTGTTGAAATGGATAGAAAATTGGTTCAGCGACAGAAAGCAAAGAGTAGTCATAAACGGTAAGGCATCTAAATGGACCAATGTAAGTAGCGGGGTACCCCAGGGATCGGTACTAGGACCAATTCTCTTTCTAATTTACATCAACGACATAGATGAGGGTCTCACCTGTACAATCTCAAAATTTGCTGACGATACAAAAATTGCAAATAGCGTACTCTCAAAAGATCAAGTTGACGATATGCAACACAATCTAGATAAATTGTCACATTGGGCCCAAATTTGGCAAATGAGTTTCAATGCGGATAAATGTAAAGTACTACATATCGGATACCTAAATGAGAAAGCAAACTATTCGATGAATGGCACTCAGCTTAAGAATGTAAACAGAGAAACCGATCTGGGAGTAACAATATCGAGTAACCTAAAACCGAGTAACCAATGTTCAGAAGTTGTTAAGAAGGCAAACAAAATAATTGGCTTTATAGGCAGATCATTTGAGCATAAATCCAAAGACGTAATCCTAACCCTTTACAATTCCTTAGTCCGCCCTCTTCTGGAATACTGCGTTCAATGCTGGTGCCCTTATTACCAAAAAGACATAAACAAGCTAGAACGAGTTCAACGTAGAGTTACCAAAATGATACCTAGCCTAAAGAACAAACCATACGAAGAGCGTCTTAGAAAATTAAATCTATTTCCTTTAACCCAGCGCAGATTAAGAGGTGACTTAATTCAAGTGTTCAAAATCATCAAAGGCATCGACAATATGAACTGTAGTAAGTACTTCACTATCGACCAATCTAATTATACGCGGGAAACGGTTGCAAAATTATTGGTAAATCTTTTAACTCACATGAATCTAAGAATTTCTTCTTCAATCGAGTTGTCAACTTGTGGAATGGGCTTCCCCGAGACGTTATAGACTGCAGCACCGTTGATTCATTTAAATTCCACCTAGACAAATATCTCGCATCAAACCCGCGACTGACCGCGTTTGTAAATGAATAACTTTATTTTATCCTCCCCTCAGTTACTAACCCCTATGTCCCCTACTAACTTCCTAGTCCTGCCACGTTAGTGGCAGGGCAGTAGTTCCCTTTCCAATGTTCCCTTACCCACTCTAAACCACTGTTTGGACACTTGATCCTCAGTGTTTTGGAGGACAAGCAGCCTAGAAGGGTCACTAGATCTGTTGTTGCTTGATTTCCTTTGTACTCATTTGTAGATTCTACCAAATTGCTTGATACGAGGTTATTCCCCCACCCCAATGCCTTACATGCTCTAAACTCCTCGTTGAGCGGCGGGTCTGTTATAAAATCCACATTCACCAAAACTCTCTTTAAAACCTACGTGCTGGCCAAGGATCAGACCTCCGCCACTTATGACCAGCCATGGGGTAACGTCATCCCTGAAAAGCTAACGATGGTCATGATGGGCATGTCTGCCCAAGCGGGCGATTATACGCTTAACCCCCTGTATCTGACACACAGGAACTTAAGTAGGGCTAGCGTGACGGCTATCGGTCGCGTGGTCTATAACGTGTCCAGCGGTTTCCCCCACGCCTGTTCCGAGCTGTATTACCGTACGCTGGATGCTCTGGGTCTCCACCGAGAGCATTCAATTACTAAAGAGGCTTTTGCCAATGGGGCCACGGTTTGCTGCTTTGATTTGAGAGCTGAAAACCTGAATGATAATATGCCCATGGAAATGAATGGGGGACTTCGACTCAACCTAAATATGAGCAAAGGCCAGGATAGTAATTGCCTAGTTTTATTATTCGGTGAGACGGTTGGTATATTAACTATAAACGCTGACAGAAGACTGCAGTGTGGCGTGCGGGCCTGATGGGATAGGGATGAACAACTTTGAAATTGAAAGGGGGGTAAGGGGGAGTCTAGGAAAGGAGGCGGTGTTTCTGGGGGTACTATTAGCGGACGAGGTCTAGACATTACTCAGAGGACACGCGGGGAAACCCGCTGTGTGTACAATGAACACTCTGCCGAGTTGGTCTAAACAAAATATGGGACACTGGCTCTGTATCTACCGCGATGCTCATAGAATAGTATGTCTGGATAGCTACAGCCTAGACCCTCGAGTATATTCTGATTATTTTAAACGACTCGAGAGACCCGGGGTCCCCATATTTAAAAATGCATTTAGACTCCAGGGAACCCGTAGCGACGTGTGCGGGGCCTATGCCATGTATTTTACTTATCATATCACCCATGCGGGCCCCGAGAAACGTTAGGGAAGATACGCAACGAGTTCTCCAAGACCGACTACTCTGGGAATGATGAGCGCATCTTGCGTTTTGCATATAACAAGTTTAGCATGCCCACCTGTCAACAGACCTTCAACACGTGCCCGTAAGTACACAGAAGACTCTAGTATCTCTCTCCTGCTTATATTCATTAAATCTCGCTCTTAAGGTATATGAATTGAGGGGTAATTATTCTACCGTATTACCGTTCTCTCTAACCCTAATTTTCTCCACTCTAGATCGTGAACCGCCCCGCCCGCCCGCCCGCCCGCCCCCGGTTCACTATAGTCACTCGCTCGCCGCCGAGGATGCCGTGACTATACCGTCACCCGACCTATCGCAACTTTACAATAGCACCATGGGTCGTGAATGAAACTTCTTAACTTTATGGGAGAATTTCCTTAATGTATTTCTGTACATTGTCTACTTAGCATTTTAATATTCTTAAGTACCATACTTTCTAGTGAAGATATATTTGTAACTCTGTTATTTAACATAAAATTAAATAAACAATTAAAATGGGCTCAGTGTTTCATTATCAATGCACTTATATTACTTATACATAAAGGAAGTGTATAAAAACATGTGTGGAGACACTAATTCAATATTTATTATGTATTGTTTATACAGTATATACAATATCACCATTTGATACCAATATATATTTTAATTTTGGTGACACTAACTTAATATTAATCATGATTTATTTTCTTAATTTATTATTTACATAGGCTACATACATACATATATTTACAAAACAGCATACTGTATATCACTGTGGGTATTCCACCTTTGTCATTCATGTTGGTGGTACCCTAACCCGTCAAGGGGAGGTGTGGTGGAGTGGTCTTGCCACTGGCCTGGTAATCCAAAGGTCCCGGGTTCAAATCCCGATGTATCAATGGGAAGATATTATTGGGATGGAATTTGTGCTGTACCTGGTATCAGTGCATTACCACAAGCCCACCGAAACGTCAATAAAATACCCTCATTGTTCCCTGATTAAATAGCACTGTATGAATATTCCCATATTAAAAATATGCTATAGGGGTGCAATGCCTGGTGAGTTATCTGCTCAACAGGTGGCGTTGTGTGTGTGTAAGTGTGAGAGTCCGAGTGTAGGGGTTGAGACAGTAAAGCACGGGAACGAGGTGGCTTCAGAGATGGGGTCGTTTCGGGCCATGAGTGAGCACTGTGCCTCATGTGAAGGCAAGATGGCAGGTGCTCGTTGTACTCTACGTGCTTCACATGTCTCACTCCCTAGACTGGAACAAGACCTCACGGGCTTCACTGTTCATTGTAAAGCGGTGAATGTTAAGGCTCTCAGCCTATGCCCGAGAGGAAGTAAGTTGGAATATAGAAAAAACAAAAAAAAAACAAAAAAAAAAACACCGCATTCAGACCTCATGACCTATGAGTTACCTGCCAAGAAAGCTAGTGCGGCTAACGTCTCATTATCACTATCATCCTGGAAATATTCCAGTTGAGCCGCTTCTGTTGCTAACATTTGATACTCTTCTTCCCGAGCGACGGCTGCTACTATCCTTTCATCCTCTTCCTCCTCACACTCCCCCCCTCCCCATTCATTAACACCTTGAGGGGGGAAGTAGTGCTCAACTAGAACATCTCGCTCAGCCCACAGTTCATATGTTATTTCCTCCAATTCACCATCAACTTGCCTACCCATTACCTCGGCCAGTCTCACACCTACAGCCTCCCTTTCTCTTTCATTACCGTTATCTTGACTCTGATTCTCCTCTCGCAATATGTCTTGACTCTGGTTCTCCCCCCCCAATATGTCTTGAACTGGCCCCGCGGCTTGATTTAGGTTATCGGGGTGACCATAAGACCGTGACTCCAAGGCATTTATGTAGTATCTTTTGTCCTCAACGATAGATATACCCCTTTTGGGATATTTCACAGTGCTCATTCTAGAACCCAGCACTGTGAATCCATGATAGTCAAAAGTGAATGGTCTCTTCTCGAATAGGGCGTCCTTGTACCGTTGGTGCGTTATCTTTCTCTTAATGGACTTGGGGTCACCCTTAGCCGAACTCAACCGGTCGCCGTCTGTCAAAAGGATAGAGTAGCACTTGGGTCGCACACCTACAAACTCGGAAATGACCCGTTCCCCAACTTCTGACTTGAGGAGGCCGAGTTTACCCTTGTTGACTGTGCTGTAAAGAGGGTGAGAGGGGGAAAAGTTACTTGTATCCATTTAGCTTTTTAGTGGTTCTTTGGCATACTCGGCAAATAGGTCGGGTGTTTCAATGACCATTATTAAAGAATCTGTATCGCAGTACACTAGTTTCACTCTGTCACCGTAGTTAGCCTTCATTTCATTGTAAAAAAAATCATAGAGACGTACTTTGGACAGCTCGAGGATATAGTACCCAATGTAGTTTGGATGATTCACCATGGTGGATTTTTTATTCCGAACCACCACTACCCGCTCCGGGTTAAGAGGCATAACGCGTTTAAAATATGGGCTCCGCACCAATTTCATGAAACGATCGCGGTCACCTACAATTTCAACATCTTCATCATTCATTTGCCACTTTTTTCAGCGTCCAAAAATGCTATTGGAAATACACTTTATCGCGTTCTTCTTGATTGGACACGTAGCGTTTTTTCTGGCTTCTATATTTCCTCTGATAAAATCAGCGAGAAAAGGTTCCTGTTTGAACGTATACACTGTACGAACCCTTTTGACAACAAGCCCGAGTTGGATCAGTAGTTTCAAAAGTGGTAATGCGAAGAGCATATTTTCTTGAGCCGCGTGTGTCCCTATTAGTTTAACGTTCTTGCTAGGTGCTGCACGGTTTTCTTCCGTGTACAAGTCCCGGGTGGTTTGTGATACATCTCGGTTTGTTATATTTTGCTGCCGGATGATCAATGGGAGATCGTCTGTCTTCTCGATGACTTCTCGTGAGATGGCCTCAGTGTCACACAGAATGAGGTACCCGTCATCACCGTCGGTTACATGCTGGCTTAAGTCGACATATAGGAATGTCTCAAGTTCAGTTTCATTGAGTTCTCGCATTTCCCCACAAGGCAGTTTCTCTTCCATTACGGTCGGGTACAGACTATTAAAATCTACGTACGCGAGGAATGTACTCTTATCACTGTTGGGATTGAACTCGGGATTTGTGTAAATGTTGTTGGCTCTCACGTAACGACGCACAACACTTGTGAACCCCCCACGTACATTATTCTGAATGCGTTGGTAAATTTCAGGGTTACTGAGTACTTCCAATCCCTTCTGTGTTGTCAACAAAAAAAGAGTCATAGGCGAACCCGGGGAGGGAGACGTAGTTCACGGGGTCTAATCGCCACTGGTTTTTTAGGATGCCACGCCACTCGAGGAAGACGTCACACAAGATTCCCACGTCTACTCTGACGTAGAGGATTAGATAATCCTTGAGGGTTTTGCATCCAGACTCTTTCCAAACAGTCTGAGCATGCTCATAGTCACTCGGTGGAAGGTCAGTCTGGTGGAGGCGGTTAAAAAATGCTTCACGAGGGGGGAGTTGAGTTTCAGAAAGACGCTGCTGCGAGTCCAGGTAATCATAGCACATCACTTGTTTACCCTTGATTAGTAAGGGTAAAGCACGGGGGGGGCACATCCTTCAGCATGCTAAGCACGTATCTAGGCTCATTCTCACTGTTTATAAATTGCTGGGCTAAATCAGCGAGCGAACCCGACATGAACGCATAACTATCAATAAATCTGAGATCGTCAATAATAACTTCATGGTATTTTTGAGCAGAATGCTTGGGAATTATTTTTATATTTTTCACGGGGGTTGTTAGTTCATGTAATATGAGTGACAGGTCATAGTTTGCATTATGAGCGATGAGGATGAGTTGGAGCTTTTGGTTTTTCATTAAAAGATTACACTTACGGCAATATGCACCTATGTAGTTCATGCCCGGTTTCTCGTGATCATGGTGTTTACTTCCATTTCCTTTGCCCTTTGGAAATGCTTGTTGACAAAGTTCGCAGTGACTTTGATTCTTATGGTGTAATAGATCTTGCTCACTCATTTTTATCTTGTGGTACCCATTACAAAATTTCCACTTTCTCCATGATTATTTCATTGTCTCGATAAAGTGGTTCACAGCATTATTTCCACAGTACGATCCACATTCAACTGTCTGCCCTGCCCTATTTACAATTATATAAGCATAGGCTATGGCGAAATGTTGTCGTTCAACGCACTTGGCTGCGTCTATAGGGAGCTTTACTAGCATGCTTTCAAAGTCATAAAAGGCGATGTAAGACGGTTCATATGCCTTACCCGGATTCATGAATTTTAATGTAGCCCCGGGTGGGGGGAATTTTAGCTTGGTGAGACTTACTGGACATGTTTCTCTGTGTTCTCCCAACTCTCTTTCATTGTTGCACGGGTACAGACATATATTGCAAAACTTCTTAGGTAGCCGTGAATGTGTGAACAGGTTCATGTACTTGTTAAAGTCTTTAATGAATGCTAAATGTCTATTCCCCAACAGCAAACAATGAACAACTTCCTTGTGTTTGGCCCCCTTTCGCACTAGGACAATTTCACCTCTCTTAGCTGCCACTTTTTCGAGACTGTAAATACGAATGCAGATATTATTGAGGGTCTCAAGTTGTCGAAGCTCCTCCCAGGCTACGGTGCCTTCAATGTTACCCATATTCACATATTGACGGCAAATATTTTCCCATTGTCCTCTGATGGGGTTGTCCACGTTAGTTTTTAGGTACTGGTACGCTGTAATGACCTGGAGAACGCAATCTGTGGGGCCCGACGGATTAATGATCTGGCTTTTTCCTGGAATACCCTTGGGGTAGGGTACATACTCCCCGAGTCTGGAATTCAGCTGTACTAAGCCGAAGAAAAACCTAACATTCACTATTTCATCTAGCACAAAGCCACTACCCTCTTCCTCTAACATTTCATGTTCGAAACGTGTGGTAAAATATTCAATCAAGTAGTCGATATAATTTTCAATTTCGTCAAAACTAATGATCTGTATTTCACTACGCATAAATTTGTCTTTGTAGGTAGGATCATCGCTATCGGGATTTTGTGCGATTAAGCGAAAGGTCATGTCCACGTATGATTTTAGAGCAGGGGGTTTAGCTTTGGGGTAATGATTGAATACTGACTCTATGATCGAAGCCATGTGTCCCCTGTTGTTTGCAAAACAAAGATGTATATCATCTGCATCACACGGGGGCATGGAAAGATCAATTTGAATCATGGCATTGTCAAAGTAGTCTACTATTTCCCCGGATATGTGGGGAGGTTTCTCCTTCCGAGTCAGAGCCAGAGTCTGAGGAAGAACAGGGGAGATGACGGCGGGGGGGCTTAACACCACTAGGACCCGGTTGTGGTGAAATACCCCCGTCTGGTTTAGGTGAAACGTTGCCGATCCCCCTTCCTTCTTTCCCTCTGTGCTGGTGTTGTTGTTGATGCTGTGTAGTACCACTAGGTCCGGGCTGGGGTGCACTGGGTCCTGGTGCATTACAGCTGGACCCTGGTTGTGGTGAATTGGAGATATCTGCAAGAGAAAGAAAATATAAGGCTGTACATCACAATTACAGTTAAACACATTTATTTTTGTGAAGCGTTCATTTAAGGTATATATATTTATTGTCCGCTTGTAAGAGGACAGCATAGTTGATAATTGCACTATACTATGCACATATACATACACGTGTGTATATAGATATATTTTCCTCCTATTGATATACAGTATATTCAAGAATACTCACTAAAAACATTTATTTTTGTGAAGCATTCACTTAATGTATTTATATATATTGTCCGCTTGTAAGAGGACAGCATAGTTGATAATTTCACTATACTACGCACATATACATACACGTGTGTATATGGATATATTTTCCTCCTATTGATATATATTCAAGAATACTCACTAGGTGTAGGTGGGGTTATTCTCTTTCTCTTTTGACTTCCTAGTGTAGTACCACTAGGTCCGGGTTGGGGTGCACTGCCCCCTGGAGCATTACAACTGGAGCCTGGTTTTGGTGGGTTGGGGATATCTGTGAGAGAAAGAAAATATAAGGTTTTACATCACAATTACAGTTCAGATCATGTATTTTAGTGAGACATTCATTTCGGGTAATTTTATATATGTATATACAGGTATATATTATTATGTATGTAGTCCACTTGCAAGATAACCGAATGGTTGGAATAGTTTAACATTTCATTATACCGTGCGCACATATACACACATGTACACACGCATGCACACACACATACATACAGTACATACACACATACATACACACATTTCACATGCGTACACATGTGTATACTGATATATTTTCTTACTATTGATTATTTAAGAATACTCACTAGGTGTGGGTAGGGTATTCTCTTTCTCTTTCGACTTCCTGGTGGTACCGGTGGGTTGCGAGCACGCCAGCCATTCACCGGTGACGGTGAGACCGAGCTTTCACTCGATGAAGAACGGGGGAGGGGGGGGGGGGGGGGCTGTTTGGTTGTGAAATCACCTGAGACTGATCTGTAATTGGAGTGAAATAGGGTTTTTAGGCGAATAAACACTAATGCATTGTATAATAATAATAGCACCCACAATAATAATAAATAATAATAAAAAGGGGACTAAGGGTACTATACGAATAATATAATAACTATAATATTTGGATATATACCGGGTTCACATTAATTTAAACAAATCATATCATGGGGTTCACATGTAAATGTTTTATATATACCGGTACGGTATAGAACAAGTAGAGTATAACACTTACCCTTAGATAGAGATATTCCTTTGTAACCAATGCCAATGCCGTTTGGGATGCATTTTTGACGGTGTCTCTCCATGTTGTCTAGGGGTTGATATCCCTCGCACCAGGAACATCTGATACATAGATGCCCCCGTGTGGAGGGTACCCCACACTGGGAACATCTAACTAGGTCGCTCATTTGTTCTGTTCTGTGTGCATGAGGTAGGTCAGGCTGTCTTTATGTATGGGAAGGCGAGAGGATGCCTATTGATCTTTAAGACATTATTTTTTAGAACTTGGGTGGTGGAGGGAGAATCGATGAGGAGATACATAAAAAAGGTTAAGCTCATTAAGAATAGTGACAACAGTAGGATACTTGAGCGAGAGAGAGAGAGCCAGAGCGAGAACGAGAACGAGAGCAAGAGAGAGAGAGAGAGAGATGGATTTTGAGATGGGTCAGGTTGTGTTTATGTACGGGAGGGAGAGAGGATATTTTTAGGTAGTTTTTATGCATATATATGGGGTGTTTATATATGTTTTAGGGTTCACACCGGGTGGGCTGCATGACTATATATAACAGGTAGTCACATGTTCTCGCCTAGGCAAGGTTAGGTTAGGTGGTTGGAAAAAATATGATGAAAGAGAGAGAGAGAGAAACAACTGAGGGGTCGCTGTCAGACCGATATAGATAGCGATATAGATATAGATAGTCGATTGATTTATGGGAGCAGCTGACCCAAAAGTATTTTTGGTACAGAGATAGGTGAAATCAGGTGGCTTGGTATCTTGAAATCTGAACTCTAAGAATAGCGTGGAAAAAATATGATGAAAGAAAGGGTCGCTGTCAGACCTATATAGATAGAGATAGAGATATAGATAGTAGACTGATTTATGGGAGCAGGTGACCCAAAAGTATTTTTGGTACGGAGATGGGTGAAATCAGGTGGCTTGGTATCTTGAAATCTGAACTCTAAGAATAGCGTGGAAAAATATGATGAAAGAGAGAGATACAGAGAGAGAGAGAGAAAGGGTTAGGCTAGGTTAGGTTAGGCTAGACTAGGTTAGGTTAGGTTAGGTTAGATTAGGCTAGGCTAGGTTAGGTTAGGTTAGGTTAGGGAGAGAAAGAGTTAGGCTAGGCTAGGTTTATCTTGACACTTGATCACGAATGAGGTCCAGAGGAGTGGGCGGGGCACCGTGTGTGTGTGTGTACAATGAGAGAGATAGAAAGATAGAGAGACAGCGAGCGAGCAAGAAAGAGAGAGAGAGACGGTCATATTTAAAATAGTAAGGATGTATGAAAGTTGTGACAGTATTTGCCTTTTATAATTCCCACGAGGACTGATTTATCAGATGCCCCTCCCACTCAGGTAGGTCACCTTTTCCACCACTACCGGACAACCGTCGCCATTTTTGGACACTTCTCAGGTTACCCCTAACTGGTCACTACCGGACAACCTTCGCCATTTTGGACCCATTTTTTTCTGGCAGGGGCTTTTTCAATAAAGTCTATGGATGTAAAAACGAAAATGGCAGGGTTTTTTTTCTGGCAGGGCCCTAAATACAGTTTGTACAGTATGTAAGCTTAATAAGTTAAATAAGGCCTATTATACGAAAGTATAATATTTAAGTGTCTTTAGGAATGCATATATGATTTATCATATAAACCATGCCGTAATATTATGAAAGCGGTGCGATATTTACCGCTAGATATCCGCTACTAACTTACCAGTAGCCGCTAGATTCGTAGCGTAAGACGATGACGTCTTGGATTGTGGCGCACCGCGTCAGAGCACTTTCATACTTCATCCAAGCAACAACTCCACTCTTTAGTTCGCCGCGATCCTGGTTCCGGTGTCATCCAGCTCTCATCATTAACTTAAACTCAACTTCATCCTACAGACAGACCGACTGACAGCTAAGCCTTATTATCATGATTTAACTTTCTTTAACCTTATTTAATCACTATTTGTTCAGGTGCATCCTCGTGGTCACCTTAAGGTAAACATCCAATGGTGTTCGAATAGTAGCCATTTGCCTACCATCCATCAGCACTTCCATCAGCATTTCCACCTTGCCTAACTGCAATATTCTATGGTGATTTTAATAGTGAGTTACACTCCCGTTATTATTATTAATTTATATTATATGAGCGGACCTTTTCATTCTTAGGTAGCCTAAAGTAAACTTATCTTCCTTAAATCCGCCATATTGGTGCCCAGACCGTGGGACTTTGATCCACAGTTAAATTTTCTAAGTTAGGGATGAGCAAGGGCAATGTTGAGGGAGGTTGTAGATCAAAGGATCCGGGGGGTGTAGGTCTGGGTTATAAACCGATGCAAGTAGTGGCCGAGGTAGATCGCATAGCGATCTTCGGCCTCTCATACGCAACCCGACTGAGGGCAGCAGACCAGGGCCCTGTTGACTACAGGGGAGCGACCGGGGATCGGAAATTTCAATTCGGCTACTTTGGGGTGCCGGGGGTTAATATCACAAGTCTTAAGTCCTCCGATGAGTGGGGTAGGCTGGTATTATACCGGCCCCTCTACACCTATTTACTCATCGGGGGCAACGACATAACCCCCGACACCGAACCTCGTGCTCTGGCTGCGGCATTAGGGGACCTGGCTCTGGCTGTCGAGAGGGACACGGGAGGGCAATGTATCCTGATTTCCCTAGAATACCGCTCTAGAGTAAGGGGAATGCCAGCAGAGCAGTAAAATAAAATCAGGAATTCGGTTAGCCGGTCATTGCGCTCTAGGTTAGACGTGACGCGCCATCGCTTTTTGTCGGTCTCGTCAAAACCGCAGGATCTTGACATCGACGGTGTCCATCTAGACCTCGACACTAAAAAGATCCTGCATAACAAGATCACGGTCATGACTAAACGATGGCTAGAGCGTGATGCCGGAGTAATAAGCCTGCGACTCCCTAAGTTCTGCATCCTGCCCATCACCTTCCCCAGTAAATTATCCTTCTTTCTTTTTTGTTTAATTTATTTTTTTGTTAACCCTGCATTTGTTTCCCTAATTTCATTATTATTTACTTTAACTCATGACTGACCTACCATCTCATATTTCCTTCATTGTTTAATCATCATATCCCAATCTCTCATGGTACTGTATTGTGTAAGGTAAGCGGTTTACATAGTCATTTCTACCTCTTTACTTTAATGACATTAATCTATGAAGGCTAGGCTAATGTGAAACAACATTGCATATGAGGACTAAAATGTAATTTCATATGACAATTAACAAAAGGGTAGGCCTATATTGCACGATCGAGACTTATTATAGAGGTCCGTATTGGCCGACGAATGGTTAGGCTAATTCGTGTGAATAATTTAATGGCTAGTAAACCAGAAGATAAAAAAAACATAATTATGTCTTATCACGGTCTTGAAAAACCAGAGAGGGGGTTTGAGGGGTCTCATCACTAGGCTAACGTCCGATTTGGAAGACTTTGTAGCTTGTGCAACTCCTAAACAGCTAGAGGCTAGGTTAGAATACCTACAAACTACCTATGATCTTATAGTTACCCTGAATGAAAGTATAGTATCAGGGTTAGTGGAAGAGTCAGATATTCAGGTGGAGTACGAGCAGCGCGCTGTCCATGATATTGCCAATTTAGAGGCAATACATTTACTGAGAAGGGCGGTGAAGAAAATAGAGATAACCTCGACTAGCAGCGCTGCCAAGCAAACAGATCCCCGTCGTGAAGTCAACTTGCCCAAATTAAATTTACCGAAGTTCAGGGGAAACTTGACCGAGTGGTTAGCATTTTGGGACGTCTTTAAATCCACAGTGCATTATTCAAAACTTGACGATGTACGAAAGTTCCATTATCTGAAAGGCCAACTCGAGGATGAAGCTTTACATTTGGTAGAAGGTTTTTCCATTGTAGGTGAAAATTATGATAGTGTTGTGAGGTTATTACAGGCGACGTATGGAGACACTGACCAGCTCAAGGTAGCCCACGTGAACGTCCTTTACTCAGGCCTAGGTACAGGGTTGATGAACTGACAACATTTAGGGCAGATATGGTGTGTCATACAAGATCATTAGATGCGTTGGGGGTAATCTCACAAGAAATGCTGGTCATAATTTTAAGAGAGAAATTACCTCTAGCTATTCTAGATAAGGTTCGTACCTTTAATTTGGAGGAGTTCAAAGAGGCATTTAGCAAGGAGATTAGCAACATACAATTGAACAATGGTAGGATGGTGGGTGGGTCAGAAGGGACAACAGCAAGGGGTTCAATTAATATGATGGTAGGTTCTAAAGGGAAGGTTGAAGAATCACGAAAGAAACCACAAATGTCATGTAGGCTATGCAACAATCCCAAGCATAAATGGCTAAGCTGTACCAAATATCAAACCAATGAAGCCAAATTAGCTCAAGCAAGGAAGCTAAATTTGTGCAAGGGTTGTCTGAGTAAGGACCATGGTATGCAGGGTAAATGTACTGCTTCCTATTTGAGGCCCTGTCGCATCTGTGAGGGCAAGTTATGCCCCACAGTTAGTCCAGTCAAGGAGGAAAAAGTAGGGGGTACTGCAACACTAATACTAGGCAGTAGGAAGGACACCACCATTTTACCCACAATCAAGATACCCATAGAGGGTTATGGCAGGACACAAGTCTGTCGGCTACTCCTGGACCAGGGCTCACAACGATCCTTTATAAAGAGATCGGTGCTGGACGGTCTAAAACATTGTGTAGTAGGTAGTGAGACCCTTAGATTGCAAGGTTTTACAAGAGTGACCGACAGTAGAGACTACGAAGTTGTTGAAGTTGCTTTTTTTTTTTTTTTTTTTTTTTTTTTTTAAGAGACAATGAACGGAGGAAGGAAAAACACAGATAAAACAAAAAGGTCCATGTGCCTAAAGGCATCCTCCATTCATAAAATGTTTGTAACAACTGGATTTAAACATTTGTAGATTGTAAGTTTGTGGAAAGCAATTCGAGGGAAGTGAATTCCAAAGAGTAGTAGCTCTGGGGATAAATGAATTCTGATAAGCAGAAGTTCTGCATTGTGGAGGAGAAAGTGTAAATTCATGGGCGCTCTCAGCTGCCCTAGTTCTACGGGGAAAGATGTGGAGAGGCGGCACAATTGAAGTAAGTTCCTCGGAACAATTGCTGTGAAAATATCTGTAGAATAATGCAAGGGATGCAACGTTTCTTCGTATGGATAATGTAGGAAGGTCCTGTGTGATTGCAGGGTTATTGATTAATCTAATAGCTTTATTTTGAATTTTGTCCAACTGCCTCAATGCAACCACTCCACTTCCACCCCACAGAGGTGAACAGTAATCCATCTGAGAACGCACATGACTTTTATATATCACGGCCAACTGCTTACATCTACCGTAAGAAGAAACACTTCTTGCAGTGTGTAGTGGTAGATGAACTCCCAGACTATCAATCTGTAGGAATTAACAAAGTAGAGCATGCACTTCGTAGAAAAGGTATTTACCTGTCTGATCCCGTAGATGACTTGAAGGAGGTGCAGATTATTATTATGATGTAGTACACCCAGGTTTTAAAAGAGAGAGTGGAGTGATCTTGATTCCCACTAAGTTTGGCTACTGCATGAGTGGTACAGTCCAAACTACCCAGTCAAATGTTCTGGTTGACACGGTATTCGTGTTGAGGATGAGCACGACCGCGGCAGAAGAGTTCACCGAAGATGATACTCACATTGAGGACCCAAAGTTAGCTGCCGAGTTCAATCTAGAAAGACTGTGGAAACTAGACCACATAGGAATTAAACCTGTGGAGAATGACCAGGAATAAAAATTCACGATCGAAAAGTTCTCGGAATATGTGCGTTACTTGACACGGAAAAGCAATACGAAGTTTGTCTAACCTGGAAACATGATAATATCAGTTTACCCACTAATTATGGTTTAGCGTTGGGTAGGTTACGCGCCTTGCAGCGGAAACTAACCCAAGAACCAATTCGCAATTTCTATTAAACGCGACCATTAAACAACATCTTGAGGATTCTGAAGAAGACACGACTGAACTCGCTCGCGGATTATATATAGACAATTTACAGGGGTCTAGTGATAGTGAAAAGGAACTAGTCGCAAGCTATAGGCAGGCTAGTAGGTTGTTCACTGAGGCTCATCTGTATCTCCGCGAGTGGGTTTCAAATTCTGTGTTGCTTCGGGATGGTCTCATAATAGATGGGGTAGCTTCTGATAACCAAGAATATGCCAGAATCTTGGGGATGATATGGCGACCAGGGAAAGACACACTGATGTACCGGAACAAAGATTATACTAAACAGGCAGGGACGCACACAAAACGTAGTCTGTTGAGTAAAGTCGCACAATTTTTTTATCCTTTAGGTTTAGCATTACCTGTTACCATCAGAGCTAGGATTCTAATACAAGAAATATAGAGAGATGATCTTATTGAACAGGATAGGTCCTTACTAGAAGATTATAACACCCTATGTACGTTAGAGTTACCGTGCCAAGTGGCCGCATTTGGACCCATGTCTTTATATGCATTCTGTGATGCGAGTGCCACAGCGTATGGAGTAGCTATTTATTGTGATACCTCGTTTGGGATTAATTTACTCACCGACCGGGCTAAGGTTGCACCGGTAAAGGGGGTCACGATTCCCAAATTGGAACTAACTGCCATGCTGCTATTGGGACGTTTGGTTAATCATGTACGCACGTCATACAATAAGGAACTGCAACTAAGGGCGGTACACATATGGTGCGATAGCCAAATTGCACTAAGCTGGGTGCATAGTCAAAAGACATTGCCCGTCTATGTGCGCAATAGGGTGGATGAAATACGATCCCTACTACCAAACGCCTTCTATCATTATCCCGTTGAGCCCCGGCTAGTTAAAATATTTTGTTCACTCCAGTCCCAAGCCATTTTCACTTCTTTTGTTTGTTTGCTAAAATGGAAGACAAGGATGAGATTTGAAAAAAAAAAAAAAAAAAATCACCTCGGACATTTTTTTTGGGGGGGGGGGGGAACCTCAACAAAATTTGTTGAGCCAAAATGGAAGAGAGTGGTGAGAAATGAAGACAAAAATAAAAAAAAAATTTGTTCGGTCATTTGGGGGGCGGGGGGGTTCGAAAGTTCGTCTCCCCCGCATGACCACCCGCCCGGGAGCACTAGGGTAAAAACTGAGTATGGCATTGTATGGCATACATCCTAAGGAGTGTCTCACATAAATCTCAAGCCTCTAGCTCCCATACGACCGGAGTAATGAAAGTTCAAAGTGGCGGTGAACTAAGGGTGTAAACTATCCCCACTAAGCCCACCACCACCACCAGCCACGCGGCTGTCTCGGCCCGCTCACACCTACTGGCCCGGCTCCCACACACACTACGGTACCTCCCCCTCCTATTCTCCCGCCATTTCCTACCTTACGAGCCACGTAAGTGTTTTTTATATGTCGGACGCACGTGATGCGTCGCTGGGAGTTGGTGATCAAACACTGCCGACGCAACACGTGCGACGCTGGGTCTCACCGGGTTATGTACCAACCAAGGACAACCCCAGTGACTTAATAAGTAGGGGAGTAACGGCATCCAAATTGATTAAGTCCGACCTGTGGTGGCAAGGCCCAAAATGGCTGCTCCACGAAGGGGATTGGGCTGTATGGAATGCCGAGTTGAGTTAGCTTTTCCTTTAGAAACGGTGACAGCTGTCATTCAACCGACATAAACACAGAGTCCTATATTAGAGTGGGTAAGGATCGGTGGGTACAACAAATTAGTCGGGTCGTAGCTTGGGTGTTGCGTTATATCACCAACATAAAGGCCAGGCTACAAGGACGACTCTGCAATCTGGGTCAAAGTTTAAATGCAGTAGAAATAAAAGTAGCTGAGGTAACACTAATTAGATGGGTTCAAAGGGAATCCTTCAGTCAGGAATTAGAGTCCATAAGAAGTTCTGGTAAGATTAAAATGCCTAACATTGTGCGTCAACTAAGGCTACACCTGAAGAATGACATTATTAGATGTGAGGGACGTCTAAAGTGGTCAGGTGTAGACGACTGTGCTAACAATCCTATCCTGATGCCTGCAACACACCATGTCACCGATCTACTGGTACAACGCACACACGAAGAAGTATTGCACTACGGGGTCCACCATGTTATTTCTAAATTGCGTCTCAACTGGTGGATACCCAGAGTTCGGCAGGTAGTTCGACGAGTAGTCAAAAGGTGTGTGGTGTGCCGTAGACTAAAAGGAAGACCATTTACAACTGGACCTGCTCCATCCTTGCCAGAGTGTAGCGTTAATCATCTAGAACCCTTCAGAGTTACAGGACTAGACTATACCGGTACACTGAGAACTAGGGAATTGGACAAGTTTTATGTGTTGCTATTTACTTGTGCCACTTCACGTGCAATACATTTAGAACTCTGTGACAAAATGTCGTGTGCAGAATTTATGCTGGCATTCAGGAGATTTTGTGCACGTCGTTCCTTCCCTCATTTGATTCTTAGCGACAATGCTCCCACTTTTCTTCAAGCTTCCAGGTACTTGAGAGATATTAGCGACGATCCAACAGTTATTGCTGTGACGCTTGTGCATAGTAGCCATGTGCGGGCATGCGCGCGCGTCGGCTGCCCAGCCGTTTAGAAACCGGCTGGCGGCAGCCGGCCGGCAGGCTTTTCCTTAGTATATATCCTACGACAACGTAACTAATGTCTGGGATATTCTTATGTTGTTTCATAGCTTGTAGCTGCCCTTATTCTTAACCAACGCATCTTAGTATATTTTATTCTCGATAGTTGATTGTTTCATTATAATATATAAGATGTAAGTTTAGTGAGGGCGGGAGGAGACGAGCGGGAGAGAGAGACCGGCTTGGGACGTTGCTTCGCTTGCCAGCTTGGGACGAGCCTGAAGCGTTGCCATATGCATTTGATTGCAACGTTAGGCTTAGTTTCGATTCACGCACGGGGTAGAGGATTTTGACCAGGCAACAGTGTTGAGTGTTGCCAAGCATGGGATGTATTCTGCATGCCTAGGGCGGGGTCCAGACAGATTCAAGACTCAGAGCTCACCTCACTGTCGTACTCTTCAGACCCCCTTGATATCTATCCCTCTCAACCTCACTTAGAAACTCTCTCTCTTACTTTGTATACCTTCCTTCCACTACTTCACCAATCTATTTAATTATCCCATCCCCTTGATAGACCTTATATCTATTATTGTATTAACGACGAGCTCTCAGATAACTAGATAGGATTTTGGGCTTTATGCAGAGATGTAATTGTTAATGAGACCTAGGAAGCTTTTTTTGTTGTCTCATATTTGGTGGTTTCATGCTTGCTAGTGTGTTCTTGTGTCAGGTTAGCAGGGGCTAGACCGGAGGGGAGGCTTTTTGCGATCCTTTAAGTAAAGTCTGCTGGTGCGAGTCCCGTGGACCCGCACGACTTTACTAGGCTACCCGTGGGAGTCTGGGGGCATTTCTTGTCCGTGTCCCTGTGTGTCTAGCGTTGTGTTGTGTGAGGGCCATTGCCTAGTCCACTCAGCACTGTGCTAGGACGTCTTGCTTTTGTTTTAGGGTCGCCAGGAGAGAGTCAGATACTTGGGATCTGAGTCTCTCAAGAGAGCACCCTTTCAATTAGAGTAATTTGGCGCACAGACCTGGGAACGTCCCTAGGCTAGAGCAGGTGGCTCAGCCCGGGTATCCGAAGCCTATATCCTTCCGGCTAGACCTCTGCCACCTGGCAGATTAACAGCTAGGGGTTTATCATCTCTGTATGCTTGTTATTGTGCCACAGTTTACCGTTTTTGTGAGCATTGTGAGTTAGGGTGTGGCTTAGAGACTCTGTCCGAGCAGGCTTGCCTGACTAAGAGTGAGAAGCACACCTGTATGTGGTTATGTTGCGAGATGCTGCCTTTATTTAATTATACCTATGCCATTATACACTGTATGGCCTATCACTAGTATTTATTCCTGCTTAATATATTCCAAAACATTAAATGGAGACAACTAGAAAACCAGTTAGTGGCAAATAACACCGGAGAAGCAAATACTAATACGAGAGAGCTTTTTTAACTTTGTGATTTTTTTAGTCTTACCCAACATATTGCTGAACCCACACGGGAAAACAATATCTTAGACCTGGTCTTCACTAACAACGACTCTCTAGTACACAGCATTAACATATCGGACACAACATACTCAGATCATAAATTAATTGAGATCAAAACAACCTTAGAAAGTGTACAGACAACCTCAGAATCGAGAATAAAAACCGGCCCCTTCAGTAAATTTAACTTCAATAACAAAAACATTAGGTGGGAAGAGGTAAATCAAGAAATGGAGGAAATAGACTGGGAAGATTTAATGGATAACATGACACCAGCAGAATGTCTAGTCTTAATAACAGAAACCATGACGCAAATCTGTAGCCACCATATACCTGCAAGACAAACAAAACGAAGAAGCAAACAAGATCGGGAAAGGAGGAGGCTGTACAGAAGAAGAAAATTACTCACACAAAGACGCACACATCAAAATCTACAGGATAGATAGAGAAAGAGAAATAGATAGAAATAGATAGAGAAATTGTGGAAATTGAACAAAGGCTAAGAATATCATATGAACTACAACATACGGAAGAGGAGAGGAAAGCTATTGCAGGTATAAAGGAAAATTCCAAATACTTCTTTTCATACGCCAAACAAAAGGCTAAAACAACATCAAACATCGGCCCACTGAGCAAAGGGGACGGCTCTTTCACAGGGGACAAAAAGGAAATGAGCGAACTCTTAAGCAGGCAGTATGAAATGGCATTCAGTGAGCCTGATGAAACAAAAGTAATCAGAGACCAAAATATATTTTTCATGGAAACCTCCCCCACGGAAACCCCTCAGATGCTGGATATTAATTTCGGTCCAAAAGACATAGAAGAGGCCATTTCCAACATGCCATCCCACTCGGCACCAGGCCCGGACTCTTGGAATTCGATCCTAATGAAAAAATGTAAGGAAAACCTCTCAAAACCCCTGGCTATAATGTGGAGAAGGAGTCTAGACACTGGTGACATACCAGATAGCTTGAAAAACGCAATAATTGCCCCACTGCATAAAGGAGGGAGTAAAGCACTACCAAAAATCTACCGCCCGGTAGCTCTAACCTCTCACATCATTAAAGTTTTCGAGCGAGTCCTGCGAAGCAAAATTTCAACATTCATGGAGACAAATGAACTACACAACACCGGTCAACATGGGTTCAGAGCGGGAAGATCATGTCTCTCACAACTTTTGGAACACTATGACAAAATTCTTAAAGCGCTAGAAGAAAAGAAAAACGTGGATGTCATTTACACCGATTTTGCTAAGGCATTTGATAAATGTGACCATGGTATAATAGCCCACAAACTGAAAGCAAAAGGTATAACTGGGAAAATCGGACGGTGGATATACAATTTCCTCGTAAACCGAAAACAATCGGTAGCAGTAAACCAAGTCACTTCTGAGCCTTCGGATGTCAAAAGCTCAGTGCCCCAAGGAACAGTGCTAGCGCCCCTTCTGTTCCTCATACTAATTTGCGACATAGATACCAACACCAGACACAGTACGGTGTCGTCTTTTGCTGATGACACAAAATTAAGCAAGATAGTAAACACACAAGAGGACACGGGCCGACTGCAGGAAGACATGAATGTAGTGTTCCAGTGGACCAAGGAAAACAACATGCAATTCAATGAGGAAAAATTCCAATTAATACGGTACGGAGATAATAATGGTGTTAAAGAAATTACAAATTACTTAACAGAATCTAACCACATAATAGAACGGAAAGACAGTGTGAAAGACCTTGGGGTATTAACCCTTATTTAGCGGCGAGCAACATAAGTCGAGTTAAAAAAAGCTGGACTATGTGGCGGCGCTCGACATAACTCGAGTGGCAATTTCAGCACGTAATGTGGCTGAGAGAGAGAGACAAGTGGTGGCAGGAGACTAGCGAGCGGATGACTGCTCCAGACCACCGCGGCGAACCTACTGACACAAATCTCAGCTCCCTCCTCCCTCTCTCACGCGCTACATACTCAATTATGTACTGAAAGTACCGAATTACCTGCTTTTTGCACTCGCGTTGCACGGTTATTGCAAGAAAACTATCCATCATACAAGGATCGTTATGGTGTCATTCGAAAGCTCTGTTTATGCCCTTTCAGGGATAGGTACTTGTTTTACGTTCTGGGTCTTATTTAGGCATGAAAATGATCACGTAAACAGCCCTATTTTGGCTAAAAACACCCCGCTGTGCGGTACACATAAATAAACCGCATAGGCCGCTCGTAAGGTGTTAATGTCTGAAAATATGGGTTTCAAAGTACATAACCAGGTCAAAGTGGCGGCTGCGAAACGTCTAACGGGTTGGATTCTGCGTACTTTTAAAACACGCGGTGAATTGCCTATGATAACGCTCTTCAAATCTCTAGTGTTATCGCGGCTTGAATACTGTAGCGTATTAACATCCCCATACAAAGCAGGTGAAATAAATGACGTAGAGAGTGTACAAAGAAATGTCACTTCGCATATAAGTTCGATAAAACATCTACACTATTGGGAGCGTTTAAGAGCACTGAATCTGTACTCACTGGAACGTAGAAGAGAACGTTACCTAATAATATACACGTGGAAAATCGCAGAGGGTTTAGTACCAAACCTACATACTCCGATAGTCATGAAATTCAGTGATAGGAGAGGCTGGGAATGCAAAATCCCCCGAATGAATAACAGGGGTGCTATGGGCTCTCTGCGAGAGGGCTGGTTATCACACAGAGGCCCACGTCTCTTCAACAAACTCCCACGGCGAGTAAGAGACATGAGGGACATCTCGTTAGACAACTTCAAGAAAGCCCTAGATGTCGAACTGCAAAAAGTGCCAGACGAGCCCATCCTCGCAAGGGAGCGAGCTGTCGCTTCAAACAGTCTACTGCACCAAATCACCACCCATAACAAGGGGCGTCGCGCTCCTTGGTGCCGCTAGAGGAGCGGCGAACACATCCAAAGGTATCCAAAGGTAAGGTATGTGTTAAGAGTTCTCTAAATCCGTAACGTACTTTCTTTGCTAAGCATCAGATCCTACAGTAGCCGCATGCAGTTTAGAAACCCGCATCTTGTCTACCTGTACGATGTTTTGAGGACTGTTTGCTTTTACCTTCTTTCACGCAGGGGTGATTAGTTGTATTAATTAACGTAACGTTAAATGTACTTTCTTCTAGTTTGTTATTAAATTGTTTCTGCAATTTAATTCCGTTATCTATCTTTTCCTTGAAGCTTTAAGTCAACTTAATTGTGTGATCTTTTATATAGCCTGCTTGACTATCAGCAGTCTATAGTGCGTGCACCCTGTAACCGAGTCATAGGATACCTTGTTGTCCAGGCAGGACTCTTGACGGTTTAGGGTGGTTTGTTGCCTGGGTTTATAGATAATGGTTGGATCTAGCGTTTTCCGTTGTTGCTTGTTGCCGCATACCTAGTCCAATAGAAAGAGCCCAGTGTTTATATATCCCAGGACGTAACAAATGGCGACCTTGAATAGGATTTACTGAACAGAGGAATATAGTGGTAATTTGTTTTGAGATTCCTTATGATTAGAGGAATACAGTGGACATGGAGTTTTTTTTTTTTGAGCAACCAATAACACATTAAAGACTTTAAATAACATTAGTATATACATACTTGCATAGGAGATAAGGCACATTCTATAACCGTGATAATTACTGCAGTACACAAACATGTCTAATACATCAGAACACAGTGATGGGTCAGGTCACGATACGGGCTCGGAGGGAGAAAGACCTGTGGAGTGGCTAGTCGATAGCGAGGAGGGTGCTAGAAGATTTTTAGAGGTGCCCCTTACCACTGCCAGGGTGTTGAAGCTGAATAAGTATGGTTTAAAGTGTGTGGCAGGTCTTCAGGGTCACCAGGGTTTAAGTGGCATGAGGAAAGATCAGCTGAGGACTTTGATATTGGGTTTAGAAGGGAGAGACCTGGGTGGAGAGGCGACTGGGGGCCCCGGTCCCCAGCCCCCCCTCCACTCTACCCCCATATCAAACGTCAGCATGCCTGAATTTAGTACATACCCCCAAGTTGATGGTCAATGGCAGCGTGGAATTCAATCACAGGGACCCTCTCCATTAAATGCTCCTTCCCCTCCTCAAGGGTTGACTCCAGATTTGTTGTTTCGGCTTGAGATGGCCAAGGTTGAGGTTGCTAGAGCTCAGGTTGAGGCTGCTAGAGCTCAGGCTGAGGCTGCAGAGAGAACAGCTATACGAGAGGCTGAACTGCAGGCAGAGTCTACTAGGTATCGGGCTGACAGGGATTTGAGAAGAAGTGTCAGGAACACCAGTGGCCTCAGGAAAAGTGGGCAGCATTAGTTTCATCAAGACTCCTAGGAAAGGGTCTAAAAGCGTATGATGCACTACCTTTAGAGTCCTGTGTAGTTTATGATGAGCTAAAGAAGGCTGTGCTACGGGCCTATGAGTTACAACCAGAAACTTACCGCTTGAAGTTTCGGGGTGTTACTAAGGGCAAGGATAGTACCTTCCTAGAACACGCCCGGGACTTGTCTGATGCACTACGACATTGGCTGCGTTCTGAGAGGGCAGCTACTTTTGAGGAGTTGAGTGAGCTGGTTCTCTTGGAGCAGTTCTTTAAGTGCACAGGCGGGGACTTAACATTAAATATAAAGGAAAAAAATCCTAGAACTCTCCAGGAGGCAGCAGAAATGGCTGACCTCCGACTGTCATTAATTCGAGGGTGCGAAGCAGCAGCTAGGAGTGAGTCGGGTGCAAAGGATCGTACCCCTCCCCCTCCCAAGAATTTTGATACACATAAATACACAAAACCATGTAGCACTGACAATAAAACTGAACATAAACCAAATACCGTCCCGTATAAGAAGTCTAATGGTACCTCCCACTCCCAAGGGAAACCAAAGAGTAAAGAGTGCTTTGCATGTCACAAGGAGGGTCACTTTGCAAATGCTTGTCCGAACAAGCCACCAAACAAGGTTGTGTCATTGGCCCGCAGCATAGAGGTGTCGCCTATATCTTCTGAGTTTGCCAAGGGTAGTTCGTCAGAGGGTGGGACACAGCCTGTGTTCAAGAGTCCGGAAGGCTCGAACCCTGTCCGCGACGTCTTTGGGGGTCATAGAGGGCATGGTTTTGTGAGGTGGGCTGGCGAAAGGCGAGGAGTTAAGCTATTGCGTGATACGGGGGCTTCTCAGACCTTGTTAAAAAACTTTACTGGTAGACCGATTAACGCTGCTCGGGTGGTGGTAGTTCAGGGGATCAATGCTACGAAGTCCTACCCGCTGGTGCGGATGGAGCTGGAGGTGGGTGGTGTGGCGAAGGAGCTGGATGTAGGAATTGTAGAGAACTTGCCTGTTGGGGGCATCGACCTCCTCCTTGGCAACGACTTTGCGGTGCCTGCTTCTAAAGTTTCACCCTTGGTCGTTGCCTAGAAGGCGGCCGACGTTAGTAGGGAGGAACAGGAGTGGGTTGAGAAGTGTAGCGTACAAACCATGGCGTGTGTTGTGACGCGTTCTCAGACATCCGGAGCCTTGCAGCCACCACCTCAGTCTATCATACCGCGGAGGAAAGGTCACAAGAAAACGGGAAGTGTTGGTCAATTGGAGAGTTTTGAGACGGCAGTGTTTCTTGGTGACTCATTATTGGCACCTATGTTAGAGTCTGGAGAGGCCCCGGGGCCTGTCACCGCTAGTGCAGGTGCAGGGCAGGAAGAGACTCTGCGACAGCATCGTTATGCGCAGCGTGAGGAAAGGATGGCTCAGCGGGACATTGGAGGTGGAAATAAATTATTTAAAATGAACTTGGATAATCTCGCACCTGCTGATATATGTTCCTTGCAGCTGGAAGATCCTGAAGTCAGGGCGTGTGGTAATGGTGCTGTCGAACTGGAGAGCGATGGGGATGCGCAGCCTGGTGATTTTTTCTTGTCCGAGGGGATCTTGTATCGGAGACATCAGGATCCCAAGAAAAAGTGGGATGGCGGGTCAGGATTAGTGGACCAGTTAGTAGTACCGAGGGTGTGCCGTGAGAGCTTATTGAGATTAGCTCATGATGTGCCTTTGGCAGGGCACCTGGGGGCACGTAAGACGGAGGCAGCTCTGAGCAAGCTTTTCTGGTGGCCTGGGTTAAAGGCGAGTGTCGTGTCATGTAATCACAGTGTCACACTTGTCAAGTTGTTGGGAAACCCAATCAGGTCATCCCGAGAGCCCCGTTACAACCCATCCCTGTCATTGGGCCGCCCTTCAGCAAAGTAGTTATCGATATGGTTGGCCCATTGCCCCCCACTAGTGCCGGCAATAAATTTTTACTAACTGTAATGGATGTAGCAACACGGTATCCAGATGCTTACCCCATGCGCAACGGGATGGCTAAGACTGTTGTCAAAAACGTACTTGTCTATTTCTCTCGTTATGGCTACTCTCAGGAGATCCAGTCTGATCAGGGATCCAATTTTACTTCTGCTCTGTTTAAGCAGACCATGCAGCAACATGGGATAGTGTCTGTTGTGTCATCTGCCTACCATCCCGAGAGTCAGGGAGTTTTGGAAAGGTGGCACTCGACTCTCAAGAGTATGTTGCGGTGTTATTGCATGGAAAATGGGAAGGATTGGGATCTAGGTCTCCCATACGTTTTATTTGCTGCGAGAGAAGTACCTGGGGAGAGCTTGGGATTTAGCCCGAACGAGTTGGTTTTTGGACACAGGGTCAGGGGGCCCCTCCACATAGTCAAGGAGATCTGGGAGGGAGTCACAAAGCCATGCTCGCTTCTAAAGTATGTTGTTGAAAGCCGTGAGAGAATACTAAAGAGCCTGGAGGTAGCAGGTCGGAACCTTAAGAGTTCACAAGCACTTGTTTGATTCAAACCCAGCTGTTTTCGTGGAGCATCCTGGCCTCACTACTCAAGCGGTGCACGATGTCGATGTTGGGGTCCACCCGCCCTTTAAATCAGTGCCATACCGTGTTCCCCCTATTAAATTACCAGCACTTAGGGAAGAGCTGGATTATATGCTGAAACGTGGGCTGATTTCAGAGGGTGCAGAAAGGTGGACTTCCCCAGTCACATTGCAGCCCAAACCAGATGGCAAGCTGTGGTTTTGTATAGATTTCCGCAGGTTGAATGGTTTAACCCCCACAAATGCCTACCCTCTCCCTCGAGTGGACGACAGTGTGGATAAGATAGGAAAAGCCAAGTTCCTCACTAAGATAGACCTTGTTAAGGGTTATTGGCAAGTGCCCTTGTCTGAGCGAGCGCAAGAGGTGTGTGGGTTTGAGATGGACGGTGCCACATATCGGTGCCATGTTATGCCATACGGGCTGAAAAATGCCCCTGCAATGTTTCAGAAATTAATGAACGACATTGTAGCCGACATTCCCAACTGTACGGTGTACCTAGATGATGTCATAATATACAACGATGATTTTAACAGTCACTGTGCTCACATCGGACAGCTTTTTAATAAACTGAATGAAGCAGGTTTGGTGGTAAACCTGGGTAAGTGCGATTTTGTCAAAGCCACAGTTTTGTACCTGGGATTCGAGGTGGGGATGGGTCAGGTGTGCCCTCCACAGACAAAGATCAAAGCCATCGATCAGTTTCCCCAGCCTAAGACTAAGAAACAAATCATGCGGTTTCTAGGTATGATAGGCTATTATCGTCGCTTCATCAAAGGCTATTCGACTGTACTTGCACCTTTAACTGACTTATTATCTAAGGACAAGAAGTTCCGGTGGTCTCCTGAGTGTGCAGAGGCGTTTTCCTTGGTGAAACACCTGTTATGTACCCACCCCATACTCAGGGCCCCGGACTTCAGCAGACCTTTTCAGCTGGCGACTGATGCTAGTGGCGTAGGGGCTGTCTTGTTACAGACAGATGATGAAGGTATCGAACATCCAGTGAGTTTTTACAGTAAAAAATTCAATAGTGCACAAAGGAATTACTCTGTAATTGAAAAAGAACTCCTGGCGATAGTGCTGGCGCTCAGGCACTTCGATGTATATGTTCCTGCTTTCGGACCAGTCATAGTGGTTTATACCGATCATCACCCTCTGAAATTCTTGAATCAGTTTCATAACCAGAATATGAGGCTGACCAGGTGGTCACTCATGCTTCAGGAGTATAATCTGGACATACGCCATATTGCCGGTTCTGATAACGTGATAGCGGATTGTCTATCAAGGGTGGATGATGTTGGTTAGACTGCCACAGGATTGAGGGTTGAGTGTGGAGGAAAATAGGCTGTCACTAGTTCAGCCGAAAAAAACAAATTAA
This sequence comes from Paralithodes platypus, assembly GCA_032716605.1. Classification (NCBI taxonomy): domain Eukaryota; kingdom Metazoa; phylum Arthropoda; class Malacostraca; order Decapoda; family Lithodidae; genus Paralithodes; species Paralithodes platypus. The sequence continues at coordinate 42,037,255 of CM064533.1, forward strand.
AAAAAGCAAAAACCTTATAAAAACTCTTTATTTTTATAACGTGTAGTATTTTGTATAAGATGTTGTAGCAGTATCTAAGTTGAATGTTTTCGCTTATTGTCCCTGAGTTAGTTGAACTTGCTCGGTGGAGCGCAACAGTCTTTATTTTGTTTATATATAGTGCCTTGTGTCGCAACAGTGTGTGGTACTATGAGAAGCTTTCTGTTAGATATGAAGAACTTAGTCAAGGGTCTTATATCTTGGGGGAGGTGTGACGATTCTGCATAGTAGCCACGTGCGGGCATGCGCGCGCGTCGGCTGCCCAGCCGTTTAGAAACCGGCTGGCGGCAGCCGGCCGGCAGACTTTTCCTTAGTATATATCCTACGACAACGTAACTAATGTCTGGGATATTCTTATGTTGTTTCATAGCTTGTAGCTGCCCTTATTCTTAACCAACGCATCTTAGTATATTTTATTCTCGATAGTTGATTGTTTCATTATAATATATAAGATGTAAGTTTAGTGAGGGCGGGAGGAGACGAGCGGGAGAGAGAGACCGGCTTGGGACGAGCCTGAAGCGTTGCCATATGCATTTGATTGCAACGTTAGGCTTAGTTTCGATTCACGCACTGGGTAGAGGATTTTGACCAGGCAACAGTGTTGAGTGTTGCCAAGCATGGGATGTATTCTGCATGCCTAGGGCGGGGTCCAGACAGATTCAAGACTCAGAGCTCACCTCACTGTCATACCCTTCGGACCCTCTTGATATCTATCCCTCTCAACCCCACTTAGAAACTTTCTCTCTTACTTTGTATACCTTCCTTCCACTACTTCACCAATCTATCTATTTAATTATCCCATCCCTTTGATAGACCTTATATCTATTATTGTATTAACGACGAGCTCTCAGATAACTAGATAGGATTTTGGGCTTTATGCAGAGATGTAATTGTTAATGAGACCTAGGAAGCTTTTTTTGTTGTCTCATATTTGGTGGTTTCATGCTTGCTAGTGTGTTCTTGTGTCAGGTTAGCAGGGGCTAGACCGGAGGGGAGGCTTTTTGCGATCCTTTAAGTAAAGTCTGCTGGTGCGAGTCCCGTGGACCCGCACGACTTTACTAGGATACCCGTGGGAGTCTGGGGGCATTTTCTTGTCTGTGTCCCTGTGCGTCTAGCGTTGTGTTGTGTGAGGGCCATTGCCTAGTCCACTCAGCACTGCGCTAGCACGTCTTGCTTTTGTTTTAGGGTCGCCAGGAGAGAGTCAGATACTTGGGATCTGAGTCTCTCAAGAGAGCACCCTTTCAATTAGAGTAATTTGGCGCACAGACCTGGGAACGTCCCTAGGCTAGAGCAGGTGGCTCAGCCCGGGTATCCGAAGCCTATATCCTTCCGGCTAGACCTCTGCCACCTGGCAGATTAACAGCTAGGGTTTATCATCTCTGTATGCTTGTTATTGTGCCACAGTTTACCGTTTTTGTGAGCATTGTGAGTTAGGGTGTGGCTTAGAGACTCTGTCCGAGCAGGCTTCCCTGACTAAGAGTGAGAAGCACACCTGTATGTGATTATGTTGCGAGTTGCTGCCTTTATTTAATTATACCTATGCCATTATACACTGTATGGCCTATCACTAGTATTTATTCCTGCTTATGAGTTAAGAGTTCTCTAAATCCGTAATGTACTTTCTTTGCTAAGCATCAGATCCTACAGTAGCCGCATGCAGTTTAGAAACCCGCATCTTGTCTACCTGTACGATGTTTTGAGGACTGTTTGCTTTTACCTTCTTTCACGCAGGGGTGATTAGTTGTATTAATTAACGTAACGTTAAATGTACTTTCTTCTAGTTTGTTATTAAATTGTTTCTGCAATTTAATTCCGTTATCTATCTTTTCCTTGAAGCTTTAAGTCAACTTAATTGTGTGATCTTTTATATAGCCTGCTTGACTATCAGCAGTCTATAGTGCGTGCAACCTGTAACCGAGTCATAGGATACCTTGTTGTCCAGGCAGGACTCTTGACGGTTTAGAGGACGTAACATTGCTTACTTGGGAGAGCAGAAGTGCGAGTGGAAATTCATACCAGTCAAAGCACCGTGATTTGGTGGAATGTGGGAACGGTGTGTAGGCATCGTGCAGTCAGGCTTACGGGCGGTTGCAGGACGCGCTTTGTTAAAAAGGAGCGAACTAGTAACTGCTCACTGAAGTTGAGGCGGTTGTTAACGATCGTCCTCTCACTTATGTATATACCAACCTGCAAGAACCACTGCCACTAACACCAGCGCATTTGCTCTACGGCAAGCCGTTGACTGCATTTCCTACTGACTTGCAGTCACAGGCAGAGTTAGAGGACCCTTCGATGTTCACCGAGGCTGCGGTCTCACGACGTTACCAGTATATTTCTAGGGTTATAGGTGATTTTAAAAAGAGATGGGTGAATGACTACTTATTGGCACTACATGAGAGGGCAACTAAGACTGCTGGTCAACCATCAGCACCCTCTGTACGCGAGATAGTGTTCATCCATGATAATAGTCCTAGATTGTACTGGAAATTGGGCCGCGTAGTGAAGGTGTACGAGGGCGAAGGCTCGGTAGGGCGAGTAGCGCTGCTCAAGACAGCTACTGGGACTACTGTTCGTCCGGTCACACGACTGTACGTTATGGAGCTTGGCTAATCTACACATGAAGAAGCTCCACCTGATGATGCTGGATCCGAGGACACTCATTTAGTCAATCCACCACAACCCGTTGGGGATCCGCCTTGGATCAGGACTAGACCCAGATGCGCAGCTTGTGGCGCCGTTGATATGTGGCGACACAAGATTGCTTCTGGGCAACTCTAGATATAAGGCGGGGTTCAGGTATTGTGTTTTTTTGGGGGGAGTGTATCGTGGATTCACGATAGTCAGTGGTATAACCTACATTTTCTATGTATCATACCCTAAATACAGTTTGTACAGTATGTAAGCTTAATAAGTTAAATAAGGCCTATTATACGAAAATATAGTATTTAAGTGTCTTGAGGAATGCATATATGATTTATCATATAAACCATGCTGTAATATGATGAAAGCGGTGCGATATTTACCGCTAGATATCCGCTACTAACTTAGCAGTAGCCGCTAGATTCGTAGTGTAAGACGATGACGTCTTGGATTGTGGCGCACCGCGTCAGAGCACTTTTATACATCGTCCTAGCAACAACTCCACTCTTTAGTTTGCCGCGATCCTGGTTCCTGTGTCATCCAGCTCTCATCATTAACTTAAGCTCAACTTCATCCTACAGACAGACCGACTGACAGCTAAGCCTTATTATCATGATTTAACTTTCTTTAACCTTATCTATTCACTATTTGTTCAGGTGCATCCTCGTGGTCACCTTAAGGTAAACATCCAATGGTGTTCGAATAGTAGCCATTTGCCTACCATCCATCAGCACCTCCATCAGTATTTCCACCTTGCCTATCTGCAATATTCTATGATGATTTAAATAGTGAGTTACACTCCCGGAATTATTATTAATTTATATTATATAAGCGGATCTTTTCAGTCTTAGGTAGCCTAGAGTAAACATATCTTCCTTAAATCCGCCATAATTGTTCTTGATCCCACTATAGCACTAGGTAGCCTATTTCACATAGACTATCTACGACTCTGTTATGTGAGAGGCAGATCCCTTACACAGCCAATCTCTCTCTCTTATTTGCACACTGGTACAAATGAGGCAGATCCCTTACACATGCTACCAAGATGAAAATGGGAGTCTGCAGAGAGCCAATTGGCCCACACACGGCAGATCCCTTTCACACCCAATATATCTCGTCCTATCAAATTTTATGCTGAAGCTCTATTCTTATTGATCCCACTATAGCACTCGGTAGCCTATTCCACATATCTACAACTCTTTTACCAAGCAAATAGAGGCAGATCCCTTACACAGCCAATGTCTTTCTCTCTTGCTCTTGTTTGTTTGCACACCAGGACAAATGAGGCAGATCCCTTACACATGCAACCAAGATGAAAATGGGAGTCTGCAGAGAGCCAAGTGGCCCACATAAGGCAGATCCCTTTCACACTCAACCCATCTCAAACGTTACCTGTTATTTACACTACTTACTATACACCCGTTATCATATACCTGCAACCAAAACACAATTCTAAGAAATAGGAACATAAGAAAATGGGAGTCTGTAGAGAGCAAAATTGGCACACACAAGACATATCCTTTTCACACCCAACCCCTCTCATAAAAACTCTCATCTATCTCTGTCATCTTTACATTTATGACATCCTAGTCTCTCTCTCTCTCTCACAAATGAGAACATATTATAACCAGAATCTGTAGAGAGCCGATTGGCCCACACATATCAGATCCCTTTCACACCCAACCCATCCTGTGCTCTCTCTCTCTCTCAATTTTATTGTTATCTTCCTTATGTTTATGACATCCTATTTTCTCTCGCCATACTCTCTCTCCCTCACAAATGAGAACATAAAAAAAATAAGAAAACGGGAGTCTGCAGAGAGCCAATTGACATACACATGGCAGATCCCTTTCACACCCAACCTATCTCGTTCTATCTAATTTCAAATTAAAGCTCTATTGTTCTTGATCCCATTATAGCACTCGGTAGCCTATTCCACATATCTACAACTTTGTTATTAAGCGAATAGAGGCAGATCCCTTATACAGCCAATCTCTCCCTCTCTCGCTCTTGTTTGTTTGCACAATCTGTTCCTTCTATGGTTTCTCCATGCCCGATAAGTTAAATGATCTTTTGTATCCTGATTATTATTCCTAGGGGGTAGAGGAGAAACGGATATAAAGTAAATAATTAGACCTGGGAAGATGAAATGGCCTAGGCTATAAATATGATACCGGGTCGGCGTTTGACTTACTTGTAAATATGTATGTGTAGGTTATCTGTGGTAGTCCCAGTAATATCTATGAAGTACTTCTAGTATTAAAGGAACTTAGCTGTGATGCAAAGAGTGTAGGTTAGGTGATGGACATGTCGGTAGGTGTAGTTCAGTGAAGTTCTGTTGTTATGTGGCAGCAACTGGTGGTTTGTTGTGAACGGGACGAAGTCTCTGTGTGAAGTGTACTGAGATACCCTTTTATTGTAACAATATAAATATATTTAAGGGTTCTATATTGTCTCCCGTGATTAAATAATAAGGGAAAATAAACTAAGATATACATGGTGCAACCACAGTAATATTATCTACAAAGATAAATAAAGTAATGTGTATAAACAAAAAGGAACCAGCTGTCGTGAACCCGGGAAATTCAAACTACGGTATATATACCAGCTAGGATTCACGACATACTCCGCCACCAGTTATATACAAAGTATTTACAATTGTCCCGTCCCGATCATGGATCGCCACAACTGGGAGGAACCCAAAGCAGCCCGACGTGATGGCCTCTGAGGGGCTCCAGTAGCAGGAAGGATATTATCAGAGTTCGGCTTGCTGTCGCCATCCACTACCTCTAAATCTATCTCTAGTGGGTATAGCTTAACCACCGGTCTAGTGGTCAAAACGTCTCCTGTTTTTACCTGAACTACCCTACATTCGTGGTCAGGACCATGAAGAAGTTTCATTATCCGACCTATACGCCAAAAAAGTCGAGGGCCGTCATCATGTACTAGAACGACGTCCCCAACTTGCGGCGATGCTATCCTTTTTTTTTACCATTAAGTGACGATGTTGCTCCCTGAGTGATATTAGATAATCAGTGCTCCACCTTTTCCACAGGTTCATGTGAGAGCTTCGTAACATATTGGAAGCATTGGTTGACGGAATCATTGTTACGCCAAGTCGTGTCCTTGATATCTTCCTCCGTGACTTCCCGCCTTGGAAAGCTTCTGATCCGCCTCCCATGAACCAGTTGTGAAGGAGTGATGGGTAAAGGGTCTTCAAGATCACTGTAGCTGTAACCAAGCGGGTGATCATTGACTGTGGCCTCGAGCTCCAGTAATACCATATTCAGTACCGTATTCAGTTCAGTTAAGTACAGAGTAATGTACTGGTTCTGCTAACAAATGTGGTGGCATTATCACTCATCATAATCTCAGGGTAACCCCTCCTGCTACTAAACCTACGGAACGCATGCAAAAATGATTCGCAGGAGAGGTTAGACACCGTTTCTACATGGACCGCTCTAGTAACTGCACAGGTGAATAAGACTACATATAGTTTACTTACAGCACCCCCCTTCTCGTTTACTGGCAAGGCACCTGTGTAGTCAACCCCCGTTACCTGGAAAGGACTCACTTCCTGAAACCTAAACTCCGGCAACGGAGGGGCCTGTACAGCACGGTATGATGTACCTTGCAATCTCTTTCAGATGATACATCCCCTTAAGGCTTTCTTTACTACCTGTCTAATCTTGGGGATCCACCATCTTTGCCTTATGTAATTTACAACATAACTAACACCACTATGGTTAAACACTTTGTGGCAGTAATTACTAAGGAGAGTGGCTATACAATGTTTATTAGGGATAAGGATAGGGTACTTGGCGCTATCATGGAAACCTGAAAAGTGTAGCCTACCTCTACAGCGTATCATGCCTCCCTCCATATAGAGGCCTAACTGCTTCACTATATTGCTTGGTGTGCCCTGTCCTTTTGACAAATAGTGGTGTTCCTCAGAGTAAGCTTCTCTCTGAGCTACCTTAACCATCAAGTATGCCGGTTTTGCCTGATAGTTGCCTTGTGTCTTCTCTTTAAGAGTCTTAATAAACCTAAGGACCCATGCTATTACATGCCATGACTTCATATTGAATTGGGACCGGTATGGCTCATATATGGCAGTAGGGGCAACCGGTACCGGCAATGACAGGATTCCTTCTTGACTCGTGTTACAACCCACAGTGGTGTCCCCTCCTATTGAGCCCCCTATTGGGCCATGATCAGGCCATAGCATTAGGTGAGGTAGCCATATGGGCCCTCCCCACCAAAGCGGAGAAGCAACTAAGGACACATATGAAATTCCTCTGGTGACTAGATCACTGGGGTTGTCCTCTGTGGACACATAACGAAAATGAGCGCCGGGGACTAATGATTTTATCTCATCAACTCTATTTTGAACATATATAGGCAAAATCTTTTTACTAGACAACCAGCATAAGGTTATCTGGCTGTCCGACCAGAGGTATACATTCTCTATAATCAGCTCGTCCGCGTAGGCCTCACATATATAACATGCGAGACGAGCTGCGAGAAGAACAGCAGTCAACTCCATCTTAGGTATGGTGAGGGACTTAATAGGCGCCACCTTAGCTTTGGCCATTACTAACATACTCACCTCATCACCAACCGCATAGGCCGCTACACCATATGCTACTGAGCTAGCGTCACTAAATAGGTGCAGCGTAACCCTCTTAGAATTAGTGACCTGACGGGGAAACATGATACCTGTACTATCTATCATATCGTTATAAATACCCTACCAGTTAGCTCTCATGTCATCTGGAATGGGGACATCCCACCCACACTCTAATCTCCACAAGTCCTGTACGAACCTCCGTGCCCGGATGGTGACCGGTAGCAACACTCCTAGAGGATCGAACACACTCGCGGTTAGACTTAGAGCCTCGCGTTTCGTAACCAATGCAGGGCTACTTCCGCGGAAATTAACCTGTAACATATCCTTATTAGTTAGCCATCCAACGCCAAGCACGCTAACCCCGTCTTGTTTGGCAGAAGCTATACCCTTCAGGTGCAACAGTTCCCGCAAACTCTTATTATTTGTGACCCACTCAGGTCAAGACAGGTTAGCGCTGGAAAATATTCTACGGGCTTCCCAACATTGTTGTTGCAAATCACCCACATCATCACCAGTCCCCTGCAAGTTATCAATGTACAGCCCCCTTATTAGCTTACTAACTACTTCACTGTTCTCCTGTATCATAGACAGTGTTTTTGAATGGTAGCATTAAGGAGGAACTGGGAACAAGTGGCCCCGAACAGAACTGCACGGAACCGTTAGACAATGTTAGGACTTGCAACATCCAAGGGATCAACGGGCCACAGAAACCTAGTAGCATCCCTATCTATCTCACTCAACCCTACCATGAGAAATGCTTTCTCAATATCACTCACCCAGGCAAATTGATGGCATCTAAAGCGCAGAAGCACCTGGGTGAGGTCAGCCACTAGCGATGGACCTGTATGGAGACAGTCATTCAGACTGAACGCATTCTCGTCCATCCTAGCCGAACAGTCAAACACTATCCGTACAGGCGTAGTAACACTATCCTTGGTAATACCATGGTGAGCCAAGTAGTGAATGGGATGACCAGCTTGATTCCTGTTTTCTACCCTTTCAATAAACCCCCTTTCTATCTGATCATCCAGAACCTTTGTATACTGTTGACAGTAGTTGGGATCTTTTATAAACTGACGCTGCAAGCCTCTCATTCTGCCCAGGGCTAACTTAAAAAAGTTATCAGGTAATTTATCTATGTTATCTCTCCACGGCAGTTCCACTATATACTGTCCCTGTGCTTCGGAATACTGTACCGTTTCAGACAATCTATTTAAGACTTTCTCCCCACCCTTACCAGTCTCATTAGGACTTATACCAATATGGTCCAAGTCCCATAGAGCTGTCAGATCCTTTAATTCTGGAGATTTACTGCCAATATCTTCCTGTATCTCCACTAAAGGGTCTACTGCTAACTTAAGAACAGTTAATAACTCTACATGGGTCTCTTCTATGTCTGACTGATAAGTGCCACTCAGTGCATAACCATAAATTGTGGGAAACATAACTATACTTCCTTCTCTGACATAGCCTGAATGTACAAAGTGGCAATAAAAGTCCGCCCCAATCAGAAACCCTTTCATATCGCCATCAGTGATACCTGGATCTGCTAATTTGTAACCCCGAGCCTTGATAGCATTTACCTCCATCTCTAATCCCCTCCCTGGCTTGTATACTGGTAACTCCTCCCCACAACGGCTCTCAAAATACGTACCCTTCTTCTTGATGATAGGTTAACTCTACTATTTCATACTCAGTACTACCAAGTGAGCCAGTAAATCCCTGGAGCTTTAGCCCTTCCTTACTGACCCTAACGTAATCAAGCTGCGATAAAGCAGAGCGCAAGATGAAGGTACGTTGCAAACATTGGTCCAACAAAGCTCTTCCTTTACTGGTATGACCGTTTCTGTCGGTCAAGGGAATCTGAATGGTAGGCAACAACACTGCATTACGGCCCGAAGCCACAGACATGGTCACTGTTGGTTCAGGGGCCACTGGTTGTCCAGTTTGTTCAAGGCGTGGCGTCGGACACAAATAATTAAAATGTTTCTGTTGGCAGAATCGGCACGGCCTAATTTTAGGGTTAGTACACCCCTGGTTTGCCATGTTCAGACGACAGGCACCCGACGCACAATTTCAACTGCCTTGCTCTATTGGCCTTGGCTGGACTGTTCTTGTATTGTGAACACTTTGCCCAAAAATTTCCTGTCTTTTAACACAACTTACATCTATACTTCTGCTTGGTATCGGGTTTCTGATACACTGCATATGCTGCTGTGGCGGTCGCCCCAAACTGATCTAGTGGATTATGTCTACTTTCTAGATTGCACACTTCAGTCTAAACACCTTATTGGCGGGCTAGGCGGTAAATAATATGTAGCCACTGTTACGATCCAGGTTCTCAAAGACGCAGGGCTCTTCAACATTGGACTAGATAATGGCAAAATGCAACAACGGTAACACTAGATCCAACCCCTGCCTTAAACACTGGAAAACAAAACACCATTACCGCCCTGAGTCGTGCCTGGACAACGAGGTATCCTATGACTCGGCAACTGGTGCACACACACTAGGCTGACGCTCGATGAAACGGCCTATTCTCAAACAGTAAAAGATTACTCGATTAGGTTACACAAAGAAAAGATAGTTAACGTGATTAATTAACGTTACGGTAGATACTCAAATAACTGGCACTCCTGTATTAAAGAAAGTGCAATGCTAGTCCTGCAACATCAACTGGAAACTTCTGAAATAAGTCTGATGCTGGGAAGATGTTCGTAAAGAATCTTGAACAATTATAATGCAGAATACGGGTCACAATAAATACTAGGACATATAGTAATAATAGGCAGGCGAATAATAAAGGCTGCGCAAAGGTAGTAATGCTCGACAACTAAAGAAATGCTTCGTGACACAACGCAACAGCCTACTAGGGTTGTGCAACTCAACAACAACCTCGGCTCAAAAGTGCAATGAATAATAATGTTGCATACATATAATAATGGGGGCTTATCTCTAACCAGTGTCTGCTCAGTTAATAAAGTCTAGCTGGGGTATCAAGGCAGGGCAACAATGGGCGAGCATGCGGCTCGTAGCCTAACGTTGTCCGAAGGTGGTATAATGACGATTACGTTATATGACGGGGATGCTCTCTTGATAAATCTAGGTCTCTAGTACCTAGTTCTATCCTGGCGATCCCTCAGAAGTCAACACAAAGAGGCAGCACTATGTTGTGAGGGATAGGCTATGGCCCTCTCACACCACAGCGCTGTGCTCGCAAAGTAAACCCACCCGAAGACAACTTAGGCTCCCACAGTACCTGTCGATGTCGTGCAGGGCTTAGCTAACACTGCACACATCGGAGACAACGACACAGTAACCTTACCCCTAGTCTAGCTTTAGATAACCAAGCAGAATCACTCAACACCTTGCCAGGGAGACATATACCGGTCTACAACCTTCCCGAGAGAGGACACATACGGAAAAGTCCGTCTCTCCAAACCTCAATAAAGCCTAATACCTCCTTAATCTAATACATGGAAATATCTGAGAGCTTCGCGTACAATACGACTGGCCGACGGTGAACGTCTATGCTGAAACCAGAAGGGATGTTGAGTTTAATAAAGATTAGAGAATGAGAAAGGAGAAGTCGAGAGAGAGAAATAGTATGCAAAGTGGCGAGTATGGGGGACAGAATTGCAAAGGATGTAGGCGATACGCGTGTCAGGCAAGCTCTGAGCTGGTAAAAAACATGAGGCCGCGACGGGAAGGGACTAGTTGACCACCCGGCCGCCACGCCGTCAGCGCCCAAGCGAGCCGCGTCATAGCTCACCCCGCTGCCAGGTGTACTCCCTCACCCTCTCTCGCTCGCCTCCCACACAAGCAACATTTATATTATAGCGAATATAAAATATAAGGCGCGGTCACAGACCAAAACAAAGACCATTTCTAGACTGTCTGTGGCAACACGACACTAATTAAATAAAGCAGATCATTCTAGGACAACTGTAGCCCATGCAAAAAGCATGTAATTCGGTACTTTCCCCATACAATTCAGTATGTAGCGAGTGAGAGAGGGAGGGAGGAGGTGGGATTCGTGTCAGTAGGTTCTCCGCGGTGGTCTGGAGCAGTCATACGCTCGCTACTCTCCTGCCACCACTTGTCTCTCTCTCTCAGCAACATTACGTGCTGAAAATGCCACACGACCTATGTCGCGCGCCGCTAGATAGTCCAAATTTATTATACTCGACATATGTTGTGGGCCGCTAGTTAAGGGTTAAACACACGAACATATTCATCCACATCCAGCCAGTTTAATCACTTCAGAGAGTGAACTAGGAAGTTTATTATGCAACAGTACTGCACACATTTCACTTACTGTTACATCCATAGAGCGTAATGACTCTAACGCACCCTCAAATGACGCGGACAAATCTTTCAGAGCACTGACCTCCTGGCTAGGATGCGGGAGATTACAGAGTTTCGCTATGTGAACTGCTTTGATGCGATCCTTTTGACCATAACTGTTTTTCAATATAGTGACCGCTGGTTTATAACTTGCAGAGACCAAACTAAATCCACTAAAAATTTGTAGAGCCCCACCACAAAGTTGTCCCTTTAGATACGTAAATTTCTGAATGTCAGTTAAGTCTGTTTGGGAGTGAACACTACAATCAAAGAGCTCCCAGAAACCCACCCACTGTGTTGGATCCCCATCAAAAACTTGCAACTTCAGGGAGGGTAGCTTAATACCCTTCTGTTTCTTACTTGCTGCGCTATCATGAGATCTACCAGTAGTGGTTGTCTGTAGAGCACTATCTAACTCAGCTAACTGACTGTTTACTTGATTAACATACTGCATATCTTTCACCATCTCCTCCTCTAACTGATCATCTGAATATAAGCTATACAACTCTACGTTATATGACTCGATATCAGCTAGGGCCTTTTCTAAAGTGATTTTCACACCCCTTACATCATGCAGTGTAGCAGCATGTTCAATAAATTCAGACAGATTAGAGGTAAGCTTAGTAATCTCTCCCTTCTTGGCGGCCCTGAACCGCCGCAATGACTTTATTTTCTCATCCATTCTTAAAAGTTTACGGTAACTAAAGCTTAAGGAACAACAATACTAATCGTCACTGTCTGGTGGTCAGTCTGGAGTGAATCCTAGCTGGTATATATACTGTAGTTTGAATTTCCCGGGTTCACGACAGCTGGTTCCTTTTTGTTTATACACATTACTTTATTTATCTTTGTGGATAAATATTACTGTGGTTGCACCAATGCTATCTTAGTTTATTTTCCCTTATTATTTAATCACGGGAGACAATATAGAACCCTTAAATATATTTATATTGTTACAATAAAAGGGTATCTCAGTACAGTGTACACTTCACACAGAGACTTCGTCCCGTTCACAAAAAACCACCAGTTGCTGCCACATAACAACAGAACTTCACTGAACTACACCTACCGACATGTCCGTCACCTAACCTACACTCTTTGCATCACAGCTAAATTCCTTTAATACTAGAAGTACTTCATAGATTTTACTGGGACTACCACAGATAACCTACACATACATGTTTACAAGTAAGTCAAACGCCGACCCGGTATCATATTTATAGCCTAGGCCATTTCATCTTCCCAGGTCTAATTATTTACTTTATATCCGTTTCTCCTCTACCCCCGAGGAATAATATTCAGGATATAATTGGTGCCGTGTGACCAGGATTCTGGGCTATCTGTTATATATTGATAAAAATTGGGGGGGGTATTAGGCCTGACTTGACTGCCTTTGTGTAGAGCTGGGCGATCCAGTGGACAAATGTTGAGGGGCGCATATGTCCGGGATTTTCCGCTGGACCGTCCAGTGCAGTGCCCTGCTTTTTTTTTGTTAAGCAGTTCTATAGACCAGGGGCAAGGGTGGACACTGTCAGGCAGACCTCAGCCTGGGTTAGATGAGCCAGGGAGCCGGGAGGTATTAGATAGGCTACTGAACAGAGCGCATGCCTTCTTTGAGGAGAAGGACAAGGCCGTGGAGGAGCAGTCGACGCAATAGGCTAGATCTAAAGACTAGGACGACGGCTGCGGCTGTTCCTCCTTCAGAGGAGTCTTGATCCTTCTTTCTTTTTCTTTGTAATTTGTTTTAAAATTTAATATAATAAAGTAAATATTGTAAAGTAGAGTAATATGACAGAGGGTAATTTTCCTTTTCTTTGATCATTTGTAAACTCACAGGGGGCACGCGATCTGCATGCTTCAATTTGCTTGGTTGCTGCCGTCATCAAAGTAAGTAAGTTAGCCTAGGCTTAGAATAGATTAGAATAGGTTAGCCTACAGTGACGATTAGTATTGTTGTTCCTTAAGCTTTAGTTACCGTAAACTTTTAAGAATGGAGGATAAAATAAAGTCATTGCGGCGGTTCAGGGCCGCCAAGAAGGGAGGGACTACTAAGCTTACCTCTAATCTGTCTGAATTTATTGAACATGCTGTGCTACACTACATTATAAGGGGTGTGAAAATCACTTTAGAAAAGGCCCTATCGAGTCGTATAGCATAGAGTTGTATAGCTTATATTCAGATGATCAGTTAGAGGATGAGATGGTGAAAGATATGCAGTATGTTAATCAAGTACAAAGGAGTACAAAGGAAATCAAGCAACAACAGGTCTAGTGACCCTTCTAGGCTGCTTGTCCTCCAAAACACTGAGGATCAAGTGTCCAAACAGTGGTTTAGAGTGGGTAAGGGAACATTGGAAAGGGAACTACTGCCCTGCCACTAACGTGGCAGGACTAGGAAGTTAGTAGGGGACATATGGGTTAGTAACTGAGGGGAGGATAAAATAAAGTTATTCATTTACAAACGCAGTCAGACGCGGGTTTGATGCGAGATATTTGTCTAGGCGGAATTTAAATGAATCAACGGTGCTGCAGTCTATAACGTCTCGGGGAAGCCCATTCCACAAGTTGACAACTCGATTGAAGAAGAAATTCTTAGATTCGTGTGAGTTAAAAGATTTACCAATAATTTTGCAACCGTTTCCCCGCGTGTAATTAGATTGGTCGATAGTGAAGTACTTACTACAGTTCATATTGTCGATGCCTTTGATGATTTTGAACACTTGAATTAAGTCACCTCTTAATCTGCGCTGGGTTAAAGGAAATAGATTTAATTCTCTAAGACGCTCTTCGTATGGTTTGTTCTTTAGGCTAGGTATCATTTTGGTAACTCTACGTTGAACTCGTTCTAGCTTGTTTATGTCTTTTTGGTAATAAGGGCACCAGCATTGAACGCAGTATTCCAGAAGAGGGCGGACTAAGGAATTGTAAAGGGTTAGGATTACGTCTTTGGATTTATGCTCAAATGATCTGCCTATAAAGCCAATTATTTTGTTTGCCTTTTTAACAACTTCTGAACATTGTTGACTCGGTTTTAGGTTACTCGATATTGTTACTCCCAGATCGGTTTCTCTGTTTACATTCTTAAGCTGAGTGCCATTCATCGAATAGTTTGCTTTCTCATTTAGGTATCCGATATGTAGTACTTTACATTTATCCGCATTGAAACTCATTTGCCAAATTTGGGCCCAATGTGACAATTTATCTAGATTGTGTTGCATATCGTCAACTTGATCTTTTGAGAGTACGCTATTTGCAATTTTTGTATCATCAGCAAATTTTGAGATTGTACAGGTGAGACCCTCATCTATGTCGTTGATATAAATTAGAAAGAGAATTGGTCCTAGTACCGATCCCTGGGGTACCCCGCTACTTACATTGGTCCATTTAGATGCCTTACCGTTTATGACTACTCTTTGCTTTCTGTCGTTGAGCCAATTTTCTATCCATTTCAACACACCGTCTTGTATTCCATGCGCTTTTAGTTTTAGCAGTAAACGTTTGTGGGGAACTTTGTCAAAGGCCTTTTGAAAATCAAGGTATATAATATCTACAGCTTTACTCTCATCGTAGAGGTTGAGGATATCGTGGAAGAAGTCCAAGAGGTTTGTTAAACAGAAACGTTTTTTACGAAAGCCGTGTTGAGTATCTTTAAGTATGTTATTTTCCTCTAAGTGATTTACGAGTCTGTCTCTTATGACCGTTTCTAGCATTTTACATACAACTGAGGTTAAGCTAATTGGACGATAGTTACTGGGTAGGGATTTGCTGCCTTTTTTGAATATCGGTGTTACGTTGGCTATCTTCCACTGATCAGGCAGGGATATCACTGAGGTCTTCTGTTGTAAAAACTGATGCAAAGAAGGTATTGAGGGCATTACTCATTTGTACTTCGTCTTTGGTGTATTCTCCATTTTCATCGACTAACGGTCCAACAGTTGAAGTAACTACTTTTTTCTTTCTGATATAACTATAGAATTCTTTCGGGTTTGTTTTACTTTGATTCGCAATATGTAACTCTAGGGTCTTTTTACTTTGCTTAATTAACTTTTTGGCTTTGCGTCGTAGCTCTACAAATTTCACCCGTTCTTCGTCATTTTGTGAGGATTTTAATCTATCATTAGCAAATTTTTTAGCAAGCAGGCAGTTTGAAATATCTTTATTCCACCATTTGGGCTTATTATTATGGCCTGGACGCCGTATTTTCGATGGTATGCAGTCTTGCACTGCTTTTAGGTAAGTGGTTTCGAATAACTTCCAAGATGTATTTATGTCGTTATTGTTAATTAAAACAGTCAGTTTCTTTAAACATAGCTCTAAGTTTATGAAAGTTTGCTTTCTTGAAATTAGGGACTTTTTCGATGCTACTATTTGGTTCGTTACTAGTAAAGTTTAAAGTGAAAGTTATCGTACGATGGTCGCTGTTACTGAATTCATCACCAACATTCAAATTCTCTATTAATTCTTCTTTTGTTGCAAGTACAATGTCAAGAACGTTATTACCACGGGTCGGTGTTCGAACAAATTGATAAAGCGAACTCTCTTGCAAGTTCGTATACAAGTCATGTCCGGAGTGTGAAGTAAGAGTATCGCCCCACTTGGTCACAGGTAAATTAAAGTCGCCAAAAAATACGGTATCTTGTGAGTTACTTACATCTGCAATTTGTTCATAAATTTCTCGGTCAGTTTGCACTGATTGAGCTGGAGGTCTGTATATTAATGCAAGTATTATTTTTGTACCTTTATTATTCTTTATTAGCACAAAAGATGTGTCGACGTTCACAATTTGAGGTTTTGACAAGAGGGTCGGGTTAAGACTTTCTTTGATATCAAATAAAACGCCACCTCCAATAAAACGCCACCTCCTAACCCCGAAAGGGGTTGAAATAGGGGAGCTATCTCCCCGCCAAAGGCGGCTTTCTAGGGCCTTTCCTAGCTGATGCTGAGAGGATTGGGTTCTAGTCATGTGGTGATGGGCTGGTCTATCAGAGTGAGAGCTGAGTAATCTCTGCCATACCCATAGCTTACTCTGACTGTTCCTTTAACTTATATATTTTCTAGATCTCAAGTGACGACGTCTCTTCCGTGGATTGACCTCCCAATCTACCAAGATTGGAAGCCAAAGCGTCACATTTTTCCCTTGCCCCTCAACTTTCTCTTCATAATTGCTGAGGGGCACAGGGCCCTGGGTGGGGCTTTGGTTTCCCGGACGTTTCCGCACCCTCGTTAGCTCCCCGCCATGGGGTGGCTTCGGTCACCCAGGCTTTATTGTGGTCGGCGGGGAGGGTTCTGTGGGGGCACTCGGTTATGGCCTTGGAATTGCTCGGGGCCTTGGGGCTGTTCGGCCAGGCAGCTTGGGGAACAACAACAACAACAGTAAACAGTCAGTTAGCTGAGTTAGATAGTGCTCTACAGACAACCACTACTGTTAGATCTCATGATAGTGCAGCAAGTAGGAAGCAGAAGGGTATTAACCCGGGAACTGCCGGAAGACTCTTAAGAGTTCCCCCGGCGGACTGCGGGAAGACTCTTAACTCCTTGCGACATATATGACGCGATCGCGTCATATGAATAAGTCCACCAAAAACTCATATGACGCGATCGCATCATATGGACTTATCTCTATACCTCTCCAATAAGTTTATGACGCAATTTTGCGTCATATGAGCTCAGTAAGTCCGATAAGTTACCATACGATAAAACCGTTGGTGGCAACCTCAGCCTCCTGCGATAATTCTAACGGCCGCAGTGTTGTTGTGAGTGTAGTGCGAGGCAGTGGCAATGATCCTGGGGCTCCCGCCTCCTTGGAGTTACTGGAACATAATATGTCTGGGGGAGTTAAGAGTCAGGGAAAAGAAAATCAATTTAAAACACAGATTTTTTTCTTTTTTTTTTGCCCCTGGGCCATGCAAAATATCACTCCTGTACCTCCTCTCCTTCCCCACTTTCCTCCCCTCCTTCAGTTATCACCTATTTTCCCTGTTATTCCCTTATTCTGTGGTATATTTTCGTGCTAACATTAGCGAGTTGCAAGCAGGGCATTGTCATCACTGTTAGCAAGCGAGTGCAAGAGAGAGAGAGAGAGTATCGATCGACAGTGTCTCTCCAGAGGTAGAGGAAAGTGGAGGGGAGGGAGGTTGCCTCAGCCATACATTATGTAGCTCCCGGCCTGTATCGCCGATTTTGACCATCCAAACGCTGTTTCCACTTGTTTTATTGTTGTAACAGGTTAATACCTTTATAATCAACCTATAATAGGCGCATATGGAGAAGTATTAACCTATCAAGTGCGCATGGGGGTAATTAGACACCTCTCCCTGTGTGCATGTATTTGAGGTGTTTCCGTCACTAAAATATTCATTGTACCATTAATAGCATTAATACTTATCCATATGCGCCTATTATGGGTTGATTATAAAGGTATTAACCTGAAACAACAATAAAACGAGTGAAAACAGCGTTTGGATGGTCAAAATCGGAGATATAGCCCGTGAGTTGTATAATGTATGGGTGAGGCAAGCTGCTTTCCCGCCAATTTCCCCCAAGGCCATTGAGACACAGTCGATCGATACTCTCTCTCTCTCTCTTGCATTCGCTTCCTATCAGTGATGACCACACCCTGTAACCGGATTTCTATTGTTAGCACGAAAATATACCTCAGAATAAGGGAATAACAGGGAAAATAGGTGATAACTGAAGGAGAGGAGGAAAGTGGGGAAGGAGGCGAGGTGGAGGACTGAGATTTTGCATGCCTCAGGGGCCAAAAAAAAAAAAAAAAAAAAAAAAAATCGATGTCAAAAGTTGATTTTTTTTTCTCTGACTCTTAAGAGTCACCCCGCAGTCCACCGGGGGAACTCTTAAGAGTCTCCCGGCAGTTCCCGGGTTAATGCTATTTATGGTAAAATAAATATTTTAGTGATGGAAACAGCTCAAATACATGCGCACAGGCAGAGGTGTTCATGACCCCCCATGCACACTTCAGAGGTTAAGCTACCCTCCCTGAAGTTGCCAGTTTTTGATGGGGATCAAACACAGTGGGTGGGTTTCTGGGAGCTCTTTGATTGTAGTGTTGACTCCCAAACAGACTTAACTGACATTCAGAAATTTACGTATCTAAAGGGACAACTAAGTGGTGAGGCTCTACAAATTGTTGGTGGGTTTAGTTTGGTCGCTGCAAGTTATGAACCAGCGGTCACTATATTGAAAAACAGTTATGGTGAAAAGGAGCCCTTGGCAGAATAAGAGGCTTGCAGCGTAAGTTTATGAAAGATCCCAACTACTGTCAACTGTATTCAAAGGTTCTGGATAATCAAATAGAAAGGGGGTTTATTGAAAGGGTAGAAAACAGGAATCAGGCTGGTCATCCCATTCACTACTTAGCTCACCATGGTATTACCAAGGATAGTGTTACTACGCCTGTACGGATAGTGTTTGACTGTTCGGCTATGATGGACGAGAAGGCGTTCAGTCTGAATGACTGTCTCCATACAGGTCCATCGCTAGTGGCTGACCTCACCCAGGTGCTTCTGCGCTTTAGATGCCATCAATTTGCCTGGGTGAGTGATATTGAGAAAGCATTTCTCATGGTGGGGTTGAGTGAGAAGGATAGGGATGCTACTAGGTTTCTGTGGCCCGTTGATCCCTTGGATGTTGCAAGTCCTTACATTGTCTACCGGTTCCGTGCAGTTCTGTTCGGGGCCACCTGTTCCCAGTTCCTCCTTAATGCTACCATTCAAAAACACCTGTCTATGATACAGGGGAACAGTGAAGTAGTTAATAAGCTCAAAAGGGGGCTGTATATTGATAACTTGCAGGGGACTGGTGATGATGTAAGTGATTTGCAACAA
Organism: Paralithodes platypus; assembly: GCA_032716605.1. NCBI lineage: Eukaryota > Metazoa > Arthropoda > Malacostraca > Decapoda > Lithodidae > Paralithodes > Paralithodes platypus. Next base: position 42,056,754 of record CM064533.1, read on the forward strand.
CAATGTTGGGATGCCCGTAGAATATTTTCCTGCGCTAACCTGTCTTTACGTGAGTGGGTCACAAATAATGAGAATTTGTGACGGCGAGTGTGTTCGATCCTCTAGGAGTGTCGCTACTGGTAACCATCCGGGCGCGGAGGTTCGTACAGGACTTGTGGAGATTAGAGTGTGCGTGGGATGTCCCCATTCCAGATGACATGAGAGCTAACTGGCAGGGTATTTATAACGATATGATAGATAGTACAGGTATCATGTTTCCCCGTCAGGTCACTAATTCTAAGAGGGTTACGCTGCACCTATTTAGTGACGCTAGCTCAGTAGCATATGGTGTAGCAGCCTATGCGGTTGGTGATGAGGTGAGTAGATTAGTAATGGCCAAAGCTAAGGTGGCGCCTATTAAGTCCCTCACCATACCTAAGATGGAGTTGACTGCTGTTCTTCTCGCAGCTCGTCTCGCATGTTATATATGTGAGGCCTACGTGGACGAGCTGATTATAGAGAATGTATACCTCTGGTCGGACAGCCAGATAACCCTATGCTGGTTGTCTAGTAAAAAGATTTTGCCTATATATGTTCAAAATAAGGTTGATGAGATAAAGTCATTAGTCCCCGGCGCTCATTTTCGTTATGTGTCCACAGAGGACAACCCCAGAGATCTAGTTACCAGAGGCATTTCATATGTGTCCTTAGTTGCTTCTTCGCTTTGGTGGGGAGGGCCCATATGGGTACCTCACCAAATGCTATGGCCTGATCATGGCCCAATAGGGGGCTCAATAGGAGGGGACACCACTGTGGGTTGTAACACGAGTCAAGAAGGAAACCTGTCATTGCCGGTACCGGTTGCCCCTACTGCCATATTGAATTGGGACCAGTATGGCTCATATATGAAGTCATGGCATGTAATGGTATGGGTCATTAGGTTTATTAGGACTCTTAAAGAGAAGACACAAGGGAACTATCAGGCAAAACCGGCATACTTGACGGTGCCGGAATTAAGAGCAGCAGAGTCAGCCATGATTAAGGTAGCTCAGAGAGAAGCTTACTCTGAGGAACACCACTATTTGTCAAAAGGACAGGGCACACCAAGCAATATAGTGAAGCAGTTAGGCCTCTATATGGAGGGAGGCATGATACGCAGTAGAGGTAGGCTACACTTTTCAACTTTACATGATAGCGCCAAGTACCCTATCCTTATCCCTAATAAACATCGTATAGCCACTCTCCTTAGTAATTACTGCCACAAAGTGTGTAACCATAGTGGTGTTAGTTATGTTGTAAATTACATAAGGCAAAGATGGTGGATCCCCAAGATTAGACAGGTAGTAAAGAAAGCCTTAAGGGGATGTATCATCTGCAAGAGATTGCAAGGTACATCATACCGTGCTGTACAGGCCCCTCCATTGCCGAGTTTAGGGTTCAGGAACTGAGTCCTTTCCAGGTAACGGGGGTTGACTACACAGGTGACTTGCCAGTAAAAGAGAAGGGGGTACTGTAAGTGCAGTTACTAGAGCGGTCCATGTAGAAATGGTGTCTAACCTCTCCTGCGAATCATTTTTGCATGCGTTCCGTAGGTTTAGTAGCAGGAGGGGTTACCCTGAGATTATGATGAGTGATAATGCCACCACATTTGTTAGCGGAGCCAGTACATTACGGGAGTTGATGGATGATGCAAGGTTAAAAGGTTCTCTAGCGGAATTCAAGTGCGAGTGGCGGTTTATACCGGCCAGGGCGCCATGGTTCGGTGCCATATGGGAACGGGTCATTGGCATCCTAAAGGGTGGACTGAAGAATGTACTGGGTTGAGCATTGGTTACCACAGAGGAACTGAATACGGTATTACTGGAGCTCGTGGCCACAGTCAATGATCGCCCGCTTGGTTACAGCTACAGTGATCTTGAAGACCCTCTACCCATCACTCCTTCACAACTGGTTCATGGGGGGCTGATCAGAAGCTTTCCAAGGCGGGAAGCCACGGAGGAAGATCTCAAGGACACGACTTGGCGTAACAATGATTCCGTCAACCAACGCTTCCAATATGTTACGAAGCTCTCACATGACCTGTGGAAAAGGTGGAGAGATCTATCTATCTATCTATTGCCTGACGCCGTGATCCCCGAAGGGGTGGCCACGAACGAACCGCCCCCATGCACCTCTGTCCCCAGTCAGTCGACGCCCCTCCCCCCAACCAGCACCACCTTCGTTCATGTGGAGAGATAACATAGATTAATTACCTGATAACTTTAAGTTAGCCCTGGGCTGAATGAGAGGCTTGCAGCGTAATGCTGGGGTCACACGTTCACGTATGTGCTCCCGTATGCTCCCGTACGAAGGTTTATTGGTAGTTGGCAACCGAATACGTAAAACGTAAGGGCTTAGTACGCAAAACGTAAATGAAATTGTGTCTAGTCGTGGGGGTTGGTACGCATGGCGGGAGTAGCCATGCTGGTCTGGGAGGTGGTGGGTGCGGCCAAGGCCGCCCGGTATGTTTTGGATTTCGAATCAGATACGTGGCTCGCGCTCCCGTATGTCAAAAGTCGGGAAAGCATATGTTTTACCGGGCTAGCTGCTACGTCTTACGGGAGCAGCCCCGTAAAACGTAGCAGCTAGCCTGGTAAAACGTAAGTATCTCCCACCAATCGTACAATGTTCATGTAAAACGGGAAAGTGAAAGTAAGTCCGGGCGCATCTGGCTACACCGCCGCACTGCGTGTTGGCGGGAACACGCGGCACCGTTGTACGGTGGGGACAACGGGACCAGCGGGGGACCAGCGGGGGACACTCCAGTCACACCTCTCACCACACCTGAGCAGCAACCAACAAGCCAACCCTGCCACCCTCTGCACCCTGCCGAAAACAAATCGTAGCAGCGAAAGGACTGCACCTATGGCTTTCATATTTTTACCACATGTACCTTACCCTTCTGCCATCCCCCCACCACACCCCCAACCACCTCCAACCACCCACTTCCAGCGTATCCGTACGAAGATAAGGAAAAAAAGGAAAATCTGTGGCGGCGAAACTACCTCACCAATCGGTTCCATATTTGTGTGACAAGTCCCTTACCCTTCTGCCTTCCCCCCACCACACCCCCAACCGCCTCCCACCACCCACTTCCAGCGTATCCGTACGAAGATAAGGAAAAAAAGGAAAATTCGTGGTGGCGAAACTACCTCACCAATCGGCTTCATATGTGTAACACAAGTCAATTACCCTGCTACCTTCCCCCAACCAACCCCAAAACCACCCTCCCACCCGTACATTCCGATACCATAAAAGTCTCTGTAGTCTATAGTGTCTTTTCAGCTACTTTGGGGGTGGGGGACCTGATTTCTGGCGAGGGGAGTGTTTTTTTTTACCATTATCCTTCCTTTCTCTCCCAACTTGATAGATTTAGCCAAAAAAAAAAAAAAAAAAAAAAACTCTGGCACTGGCAGAAGCACACCGTCAAAATTGGCTGGCACTCAGAGGGTTAAAGGTTACAAGGATGAATGGTCTTTCCTCTATAAAGGGAGTACACAAAATTGAACTCCTCCAGGATGAATTCCGCGATGTTGTTCATGGTGCCGATGAAGGACTGGGAATGGGAATGGTGTGGCCATTCCTGCCCTTTTGTAGTTCCCAGATTCCAACCCAGACCTACGTGGTTGACAAAGACTGTCTTTGTCTGTGTTTGGACAGACGGGGTGTGCCTACGATTGTTCGGAAACGGTCCACGTAAGTCCTAAAAACTCCCAAGACGTACGGCCTCAGCTACGCAGGTATTGTGGAGCCGTGGCCATGGGCGTGGCCTGTGTTCCCGCAAATCGGGCAGCCCAGGCGGACTAACGGGGACATGCTTACGCAAGTCGCAAGCACGTACGTAGCTCCATACGACTACATTACATCTGAGGTAACACTGGCCCCGTTACGGTACGTATGTCGGGAAGTGCAATAGTCGTACTCTATACGGGCGTACACGGCCGGACTACGCCCGTCATTACACAAAATTGGCGATCACGCCTGACGGGAGCATACGGGAGCGATATACGTGAATGTGTGACCCCAGCATAAGTTTATAAAAGATCCCAACTACTGTCAACAGTATACAAAGGTTCTGGATAATCAGATAGAAAGGGGGTTTATTGAAAGGGTAGAAAACAGGAATCAGGCTGGTCATCCCATTCACTACTTAGCTCACCATGGTATTACCAAGGATAGTGTTACTACGCCTGTTCGGATAGTGTTTGACTGTTCGGCTAGGATGGACGAGAAGGCGTTCAGTCTGAATGACTGTCTCCATACAGGTCCATCGCTAGTGGCTGACCTCACCCAGGTGCTTTTGCGCTTTAGATGCCATCAATTTGCCTGGGTGAGTGATATTGAGAAAGCATTTCTCATGGTGGGGTTGAGTGAGAAGGATAGGGATGCTACTAGGTTTCTGTGGTCCGTTGATCCCTTGGATGTTGCAAGTCCTTACATTGTCTACAGGTTCCGTGCAGTTCTGTTCGGGGCCACCTGTTCCTAGTTCCTCCTTAATGCTACCATTCAAAAACACCTGTCTATGATACAGGGGAACAGTGAAGTAGTTAATAAGCTCAAAAGGGGGCTGTATATTGAGAACTTGCAGGGGACTGGTGAAGATGTAAGTGATTTGCAACAACAATGTTGGGATGCCCAATGTACAGTACTTACGCTACTGGTATGACCGTTTCTGTCGGTCAAGGGAATCTGAATGGTAGGCATCAACACTGCATTACGGCACGAAGCCACAACCATGGTCACTCTTGGTTCACGGGCCACTGGTTGTCCAGTTTGTTCAAGGCGTGGCGTCGGACACAAATAAATAAAATGTTTCTGTTGGCAGAATCGGCACGGCCTAATTTTAGGGTTAGTACACCCCTGGCTGCCATGTTCTGACGACAGGCACCCGACGCACAATTTCAACTGCCTTGCTCTATTGGCCTTGGCGGGACTGTTCTTGTATTTTGCACACTTTGCCCAAAATTTGTCCTGTCTTTAAACACAACTTACATCCATACTTCTGCTTGGTATCGGGTTTCTGATACACCGCATATGCTGCTGTGGCGGTCGCCCCAAACTGTTCTAGTGGATTATGTCAACTTTCTAGATTGCACACTTCAGTCTTAAACACACGAAGATATTCATCCACATCCAGCCAGTTGTCTTTTAATTCACGCTTAATCACTTCAGAGAGTGCACTAGGGAGTTTATTATGCAACAGTACTGCACACATTTCACTTACTGTTACATCCATAGAGCGTAATGACTCTAACGCACACTCAAATGACGCGGACAAATCTTTCAGAGCACTGACCTCCTGGCTAGGATGTGGGAGATTACACAGTTTCGCTATGTGAGCTGCTTTGATGCGATCCTTTTGACCATAACTGTTTTTCAGTATAGTGACCGCTGGTTCATAACTTGCAGCGACCAAACTAAATCCACTAACAATTTGTAGAGCCTCACCACAAAGTTGTCCCTTTAGATACGTAAATTTCTGAATGTCAGTTAAGTCTGTTTGGGAGTGAACACTACAATCAAAGAGCTCTCAGAAACCCACCCACTGTATTGGATCCCCATAAAAAACTGGCAACTTCAGGGAGGGTAGCTTAATACCCTTCTGCTTCCTACTTGCTGCACTATCATGAGATCTACCAGTAGTGGTTGTCTGTAGAGCACTATCTAACTCAGCTAACTGACTGTTTACTTGATTAACATTCTGCATATCTTTCACCATCTCATCCTCTAACTGATCATCTGAATATAAGCTATACAACTCTACGTTATACGACTCGATATCAGCTAGGGCCTTTTCTAAAGTGATTTTCACACCCCTTAGATCATGCAGTGTAGCAGCATGTTCAATAAATTCAGACAGATTAGAGGTAAGCTTAGTAATCCCTCCCTTCTTGGCGGCCCTGAACCGCCGCAATGACTTTATTTTCTCATCCATTCTTAAAAGTCTACGGTAACTAAAGCTTAAGGAACAACAATACTAATCGTCACTGTAGGCTAACCTATTCTAATCTATTCTAAGCCTAGGCTTACCTACTTACATTGATGACGACAGCAACCAAGCAAATTTAAGCATGCAGACCGCGTGCCCCCTGTGAGTTTACAAATGATCAAAGAAAAGGAAATGTTACCCTATGTCATATTACTCTGTTACGATCGGGTCTCGTATAAATCAGTGGCTCTTATACATTCGACTAGACTGGCATATATGCAACAACGGAAATGCTAGATCCAACCCCTGATATATAATCCCGTGGAACAAAGAACACATATACCCTCCAGAGTTATATCTGCGATAGCCGGGTATCTTAACTCTCAGTATCTATGTGCTTCTACTATAGGCTGATGTTCTCTGAAACAGCCTATTACCTATAACATATGGTTGCTTAGTTATGGTACACAAGGTAAAGATAGTTAACTTAATAAAATCACAAGAGTGATCTAATGCAAACAAGAAGAAGGTTTACTTAACGTTACGTTAATCAATAATATCTGTCACTCCTTTATGAAAGGAAGTGTTGTAAAGTCCTCAAGCACCGAACAAGGAATCTTCTGAATAATGTCGGATGCTACTAAGAAGAACCTATCGGAAATGGAACCACAAAATAGCAGGAGGCAGGACAATGCACGTGTAGGCTAAATACACAAAAAGGCTGGACCTATAATGTTATTGGACACAAGAATATTATAAGCGGTGCAACAGTAATAATGCTCGCCACGAAAAAGTAGTACTCCTATTAACAAAACCGGTCTATGCTGGTTGTGTCTCTCTACAGCAACCTAGACCTCAAAATGCTTGTGTAGAAATAATGGGTATGCATGAAAGAGTATATGATCTAATCCAGCTAATGTCTACCCGGGTTAATAAAGTCTAGCTGGGATGCGCAAAGGTACAGAATTCTGGTGGAGCAAGGCAGCTCCTAGCCTAGTGTGGACCTTGGGTCTGTGCGGCCTGATTACGTTAATATGAAGGGGTGCTCTCTTGAGGATTCTCGATCACAAGTATCGAGTATCCTCCTGGCGACCCTCAAAAGTAAAAGCAAATAGAGTTAGAACAGTGTTGGGTGGATTAGGCAAGCAGCCCTCATGCACTACACAGTCTAAACTCCAAGGTACACAGACAAAAGGTCCACCCAGGTAACCCACAAAATCCGTAGTGTCGTGCAGCTCAAAAGTAGCCTACACACAGTGAAAACACCAACAGCAAGGTACCTGATCCCTAGTCTAGCATTATTTAACCCTGTAGAAACATTAGTGATTGATGGAGACAGTCCGAGCAATACAATCTCCCACAAAGACAATGACTATCTTCAACCTTAGCCTAGTACATAAGAAATGTGAGATCCAGCATATAATACAGTCTGGCCACCAATTCAAAGTGTGGATGCAGAGAACCAGAGGGGGATTGATATTAATAAAAGGTGAGGAAGTAGTGGAAATGATAAGAGGCAGTAGGAGAGAAAGATTCTAAGACAAGAGTGTGGAACAGTTCATGGGAGATGCTTAGAGTATGCTGTCTGGGACGGATCTGACCAGGATATTTCCAGGGACCGCATGGCTGGAGTCCCAGTTCGCAGGAATGGCACGAGGGCGCGCGACAGTCGCCCAGTAAGCAGCCGCCTAGTAGGCCGTGTTAGGCAGGAGGCAACGAATCCCGCGAGGCCTATGTAAGGGGGCCAGCCACGCGCCACACTCACCACCAAGTCACACCACCTGGTCTCTCTCTCTCTCTCTCTCCCGCTCGCCTTCCCATCATTCAACTACTTAACACAATACTTTCAATTGACTAAATAAAATAGAAAGGATTGTGACAGACGAAAACAAAGAACAGTTCTGAACTGTCTGCAACACAAGCTTTCTCGAGAAGGAAAGTACACAATGATAGGTAGACTGTAGCTACATTCTCTGCCCTGGCGAGTCCTAGCGAGTAAGCCATGCGGTTCTGGGGGAAGCGGTGAGTGTCACACCCCACCCAAGATTTTTAAGAGGCTCCAACCTATGAGCTCTAAATCTGACACGCAGAACCCATACAAAATTCGCCACTCCTAGTCACCCAGCGACAATGAAATGTAAAGCACAGTTCTCTTCAAAATAACACATTATAAAAATGAACAACCCCTCCCAACACAATAGATTAAATTACATAGTTATGCTCATAAGAGCGAGCTTCACTAGCCCAGCCTTCTGAGAGGAGTACAACTCAGAATTTCTGCTATAACATACTTAAACAAAATTTAACTATCAAAGAAAGAGTTTTTATAGGATTTTTATATTTTTATGGCGGCTGCACTACAGGGGCAGCCTAGTTTTTTCTTCTATACCAACACAGCAACTCCTACTTTACGACCCAATATGCTGGGCTACCTACGCGAGCCAACAAGCACCAGACGTAAACATACTAATCAAACCAAAGTAGGAGGCTACCCTTGTGATGATCTACCCCGGGTCTTCCACCCTCGATAAGCAATCTGCAATCTCATTCTCAGAACCGGCAATATGGCGTATGTCTAGGTTGTATTCCTGCAACATTAATGACCACCTGGTCAGCCTCATATTCCGGTTATGGAATTGATTCAGGAACTTGAGGGGGTGATGGTCGGTGTAGATCACCACAACTGGTCCATAGGCTGGAACATACACCTCAAAGTGCCTGAGCGCTAGCACAATCGCCAGCAGTTCCTTCTCAACTACTGAATAGTTCTTCTGCGCCGAGTTGAACTTTTTTGAGAAAAAACTGACTGGGTGCTCCAGCCCATCTTCGTCTGATTGCATCAGAACGGCACCAGCCCCCACACCACTGGCATCAGTTGCCAGCTGGAATGGTCGGCTAAAGTCGCGGGGCCCTGAGGATTGGGTGAGTACACAACAGGTGTTTTACTAGCAAAAAAACCCTCTCACACTCAGGCGCCCACTTAAACTTTCTATCTTTGGCCAATAGGTCCGTCAGATGAGCCAGCACAGTAGAATAGCCCTTTATAAAGCGGCGGTAGTAACCAATCATGCCCAAAAACCTCATGATCTGCTTCTTGGTGGACGGCCTGGAGAAGTGGTTAATAGCCAATATCTTGTTCTGTGGGGGGCACACCTGGCCCAAACCCACCATGAACCCCAGATACTGCACGGTAGCCCGCACAAAATCACACTTTCCCAGGTTGACCACCAAGTTTGCTTCGCTTAATTTCTTAAATAGGGATTCTACATGTTCACAGTGGCTCTTGAAATCGTCATCGTAGATAATTACGTCATCCAGGTACACGGTACAGTTCGGAATGTCAGCCACCAACTCGTTCATCAAGCTTTGGAAGGTCGCTGGTGCGTTCTTTAGACCGTACGGCATGACATTACAACGATATGTAGCACCATCCACCACAAAACCACACACCTCTTTCGCCCGTTCAGACAAAGGCACCTGCCAGTAACCTTTTACCAGGTCCACCTTGGTCAAGAACTTAGCCCTGCCAATCTTGTCTACACAGTCATCGACCCGGGGAAGAGGATATGGGTTGGTGGGAGTCAAGCCGTTTAGCCTGCGGTAATCAACACAGAAGCGCACCTTGCCATCCGGCTTAGGTTGCAGCGTTACGGGAGATGTCCACTTTACCGCCCCCTTCTCGATCAGTCCCTGTTGCAACATATACTCCAACTCCGCCCGGAGGGCCGGAAGTTTAATAGGGGGCACCCTATAGGGCACTGATTTGAAGGGTGAGTGGTCTCCGACGTCAACGTCGTGCACTTCATGAGTAGTGAGGCCTGGGTGTTCCGCAAATACAAGGGTATAAACAGAATAGGTGCTCGACAGCCACACGCTGTTGCTCAGGTAGGTGTTGCAAAGCCTCATGAGCCGCCTGTCTCGTGTTTCCCGCCCACTGATCTGCAGAAACATGATAATCCCAGTTGTCATCCACCTGCGCATGACTGTCCCGTTCTCCTTCTCCACCTTGACTGCTGAAAGTCATCACGGGGACAGTGAGAGGCTCAGGTGGGCGCCTCACATACTCCTTCATCAGGTTGACATGACATAACTGATTCCTCTTACGCCTGTCTGGAGTGGCCACCAGGTAATCTAAGTCCGAGAGCTTCTCTGCTACCCTATAAGGACCAGCGTACATTGCGGATAAGGGGTGACCTACAAGAGGGAGTAGTATCAACACCTCCTGACCCACGTGAAACTCCCGAGTTTCACCTTGTGGTCGTACCTGTCCTTCATGAGGGCCGGAGAGCCTACCCAATTGCGGCCAGCCAACTCCAGACTACGCAACATTCGTTCTCTACTCTCAAGTTCGACAGCACCGTCACTACACTTTAGAACTTCCGGGTCTTCTAGCTGCAATTTGCGAATATCTGAGGGAGCTAGCCTGTCTAAGTGTTTGCGAAACAACTCATGCCCTCCCCCAACATCGAACTTTGCATCCCGTTGCTCTCTCCGTGTATACCGTTGCTGCCTGTGAGTCTCTTTAAGCCCTGCCTCTACACTCTCAGTGACAGATGGTGGTGCTTCTCCAGACTCTAATAACGGTGCTAATACTAAGTCCCCGAGAAGCGCTGCTGGTACTAGACTCTCCACCGTATCAGCTTTCAGCACCTTCTCGTGACCGTTCCTCCGCTTATTTGAAGACTGTTGGTTAGGCTGTGACTCCCTGGATGCGAGAGATCTGGTTACAACACACGCCATTGGTTGCACCTGACACTTCTCAACCCACTCCTGTTCCTCCCTACTCACATCGGCCGGCTCCTCGGCAACGACTAAGGGTGAAACCTTAGAAGCAGGCACCGCAAAGTCATTGCCGAGAAGGAGGTCGACGCCCCCAACAGGCAATTTCTCCACGATTCCCACATCCAGTTCGCGAGTCACACCGTCAACTTAGAGCTCCATTCTAACAAGCGGGTATGACCTAGTTGCATTATCTCCCTACGCCAGTCACCCCACCCAGCTCACACGTCATCAGGTCATCCTTGGTCATGCCACTAGTACATACATGACCGATAGCTGCGGCTAAGAACTGGAGACCGTACCGATTCACACCCACCAACCGGTCGGAAGTAACAGGCAATTGTAAAAAATTCCTTGCATCCTCCTCACTGTTCACCAAGTTAACAACCTGCCCATGCTGCTGCTCCTCAGCTTCTACATCACGTACTGTGTCTTCATCCTGCACTGATCTGCTATAGGGACATGATGCTCACTGAATATTTTTCACTTTGATACACAAAAAAGAAGTACCCCAAACTCTTATACCACAATATTCACAATAAAAAATTCTCGGAGACCGCTTAAGTGCTATATTACTTTGCTAAAAAAATAATTCTTGGATGTCCTCAAAAAATATTCCACAAAATCAAAAAAATTTCACTGCCTAAACTGTGAGAAAAATCTGCACAATAACCTGCAATTATATGTCAGTTCACCAAATCCTGAGCTAGGTCGCCATTTGTTACGATCGGGTCTCGTATAAATCAGTGGCTCTTATACATTCGACTAGACTGGCATAAATGCAACAACGGAAACGCTAGATCCAACCCCTGATATATAATCCCGTCGAACAAAGAACACATATACCCTCCAGAGTTATATCTGCGATAGCGGGGTATCTTAACTCTCAGTATCTATGTGCTTCTACTATAGGCTGATGTTCTCTGAAACAGCCTATTACCTATAACATATGGTTGCTTAGTTATGGTACACAAGGAAAAGATAGTTAACTTAATTAAATCACAAGAGTGATCTAATGCAAACAAGAAGAAGGTTTACTTAACGTTACGTTAATCAATAATATCTGTCACTCCTTTATGAAAGGAAGTGTTGTAAAGTCCTCAAGCACCGAACAAGGAATCTTCTGAATAATGTCGGATGCTACTAAGAAGAACGTATCGGAAATGGAACCACAAAATAGCAGGAGGCAGGACAATGCACGTGTAGGCTAAATACACAAAAAGGCTGGACCTATAATGTTATTGGACACAAGAATATTATAAGCGGTGCAACAGTAATAATGCTCGCCACGAAAAAGTAGTACTCCTATTAACAAAACCGGTCTATGCTGGTTGTGTCTCTCTACAGAAACCTAGACCTCAAAATGCTTGTGTAGAAATAATGGGTATGCATAAAAGAGTATATGATCTAATCCAGCTAATGTTTACCCGGGTTAATAAAGTCTAGCTGGGATGCGCAAAGGTATAGAATTCTGGTGGAGCAAGGCAGCTCCTAGCCTAGTGTGGACCTTGGGTCTGTGCGGCCTGATTACGTTAATATGAAGGGGTGCTCTCTTGAGGATTCTCGATCACAAGTATCGAGTATCCTCCTGGCGACCCTCAAAAGTAAAAGCAAATAGAGTTAGAACAGTGTTGGGTGGATTAGGCAAGCAGCCCTCACGCACTACAAAGTCTAACCTCCAAGGTACACAGACAAAAGATCCACCCAGGTAACCCACAAAATCCGTAGTGTCGTGCAGCTCAAAAGTAGCCTACACACAGTGAAAACACCAACAGCAAGGTACCTGATCCCTAGTCTAGCATTATTTAACCCTGTAGAAACATTAGTGATTGATGGAGACAGTCCGAGCAATACAATAACTATCTTCAACCTTAGCCTAGTACATAAGAAATGTGAGATCCAGCATATAATACAGTCTGGCCACCAATTCAAGGTGTGGATGCAGAGAACCATAGGGGGATTGATATTAATAAAAGGTGAGGAAGTAGTGGAAATGATAGAGGCAGTAGGAGAGAAAGATTCTAAGACAAGAGTGTGGAACAGTTCATGGGAGATGCTTAGAGTATGCTGTCTGGGACGGATCTGACCAGGATATTTCCAGGGACCGCATGGCTGGAGTCCCAGTTCGCAGGAATGGCACGAGGGCGCGCGACAGTTGCCCAGTAAGCAGCCGCCTAGTAGGCCGTGTTAGGCAGGAGGCAACGAATGCCGCGAGGCCTATGTAAGGGGGCCAGCCACGCGCCACACTCACCACCAAGTCACACCACCTGGTCTCTCTCTAGGTAGACTGTAGCTACATTCTCTGCCCTGGCGAGTCCTAGCGAGTAAGCCATGCGGTTCTGGGGGAAGCGGTGAGCGTCACAACTCTACTTTACAATATATAATTTACTATGCTATATTAAATTTTAACAAATTACAAAGAAAAAGAAAGAAGGATCAAGACTCCTCTGAAGGAGGAACATCCGCAGCCGTCGTCCTACTCTTGAGATCTAGCCTATTGCGTCGACTGCTCCTCCTCGGCCCCGTCCTTCTCCTCAAAGAAGGCATGCGTTCTGTTCAGTAGCCTATCTAACACCTTCTGGCTCCCTGGCACATCTAACCCAGGCTGAGGTCTGCCTGACAGTGTCCACCCTTACCCCTGGTCTATAGAACTGCTTAACAAACAAAAAACCAGGGCACTGCACTGGACGGTCCAGCGGAAAATCCCGGACATAATGCGCCCCTCCATATTTGTCCACTGGAACGCCCAGCTATACACAAAGGCAGACAAGTCAGGCCTAATACCCCCCCAATCACTATCAATATATAACAGATGGCCCAGTATCCTGGTCACACGGCACCATTTATATCCTGAATATTATTCCTAGGGGATAGAGGAGAAATGGATATAAAGTAAATAATTAGACCTGGGAAGATTAATTGGCCTAGGCTATAAAAATGATACCGGGTCGGCGTTTGACTTACTTGTAAACATGTATGTGTAGGTTATCTGTGGTAGTCCCAGTAATATCTATGAAGTACTTCTAGTATTAAAGGAACTTAGCTGTGATGCAAAGAGTGTAGGTTAGGTGATGGACATATCGGTAGGTGTAGTTCAGTGAAGTTCTGTTGTTATGTGGCAGCAACTGGTGGTTTGTTGTGAACGGGACGAAGTCTCTGTTTAAAGTGTACTGAGATACCCTTTTATTGTAACAATATAAATATATTTAAGGGTTCTATATTGTCTCCCGTGATTAAATAATAAGGGAAAATAAACTAAGATATAATTGGTGCAACCACAGTAATATATATCCACAAAGATAAATAAAGTAATGTGTATAAACAAAAAGGAACCAGCTGTCGTGAACCCGGGAAATTCAAACTACGGTATATATACCAGCTAGGATTCACGACATTTTTATATGTGACACAGCTTTTGTATCCAACACAATACCCTGCTTGCAAAACCACTCGAACCCCGGACAACGTTGCTTGCAACTTTAATTATTATTATTATTATTACTATTCTTATTATTTGTATTATCTATATATATATATATATATCTCTCTCTCTCTCTCTCTCTCTCTCTATATATATATATATATATATATATATATATATATATATATATATATTGTATATATATATATATTTTCGTTTATTTGTCTTGTATTATAATTTGTTATAGTGGCGCCACTACTTATCCCTATACTTCCGATACACAAATTCCTACCCGTGGAGGAAAGGAAGGGTGTGTGTTCAGCTGATAAATATCTACCTATGTAAATAAATCCTGCGTTTCGACATTACGTCATGAAGCAAATATATTCATACTTGAAGATTTACTCGCAGAACGAAAGTAAGACTATCTTACACTATGATCCTCACTGTTACAGTGTTATTACTGAATAGCTTTTACTAAGTTAAATATATCAATATATATTGTAATAACACTAATTTATGATTAGTATTCAAGCTTATACTTTGGTATAATACATAACTGAAGCGAACGACACTTACTAAAATAATCAATACACTTTGAGTGGGAATACATTGATATTTGGAATTTCAAAAGGTTACAACATATTTAGCCTTAGTTGCGTTTACTAAGGTAACCAAACTAAATTATTTAAAGGCAGAGCATCCAACATTTATCTCCTCCAAAGCACTGCACTGGAATAAAAGCAACTCTACCAAGGAAGGTGCAGAGGTGAGCTTGTGATCAATGACTGGCTCGAGAGGGCTAACTTAGGCAATGACACACTGGAGATAGTGGACAAGTTTGGCTACTTGGGAAATACCATCCCTGCTGGTGGTGAGGCCGAGGCCGTGGCCAGAATTATACGACTGGGGAAAGTTCAGAAAACTGTTGCCATTACTTACCATGAAAAGACTCCCCCCTCCCCTTGATGGGAAAAGTGTACACTTCATGTGTTAGAACCGCAATGACACCTGTCAAAGTTGATGATATCAACAGAAAGGAACGTAACAAGACGGGAATGGTGAGATGGATGCGTGGGGCCAACAAACAAGATAAAATACCTATTGAAGAGCTGAAGAGACGGTTAGGTATCAAGAGTATTGATGCTGAGATGCATACTATCAGTTTTGGATGGTTTGAACATATGAAGAGGATGGAAGAACTATGTTGGGTGAAAAGATGCAAGTCTGTGAACGTGGAGGGACCTGCACCAAGGGGCTGTACAAAAAAGGTGTGGGATCAGTGATCATGAATTAGTAAACCTGACTAGTGAGGCAGCTCTGAGCAGTGCTGCCTGGAGCACCGCCATTAGAATGTGAGACCGGAACCACACTTTGCGTGGAACACTCGGTCTTTCAATATATGTATGTGTGTATGTATGTAAAGCAACAGCGACATTAAAGTAATTGTCCTTACAATCAACATAACAATTACCATAGCCAACATTATCAACCTATAATATCACGGCATTAACGGGATGTAATTATCTTGACTATGGTATGTATTATGCTTAGAAAGCGTTCATAGGTAGACGTTGTGTTCTTTCTTTTCACTCCCTAGACTTTTCTTTTTATATCGATATATATTAATGTGCACTATCTCCGAAATTATTAATACTCACCCCATTTTCTGAAACCCCCTGTATTCACCTTTTCGTTATTATCAAAAATTTAAATTTTATCTGGCCAATTCCTGTAGTTATTTTTATATTTGCAAACATAACTATGATTTATTGTTTATGATTCTAAATCTGATTTGTTTACACAGGGATGTAAATGGACCTTACATATGTGGTTGCATTTCCTTTCCTAAACTTGCAATCCTTATAATCCTATACTTACACCTATTATATTTTTATATTTTTGTCAAACACGGTCATATTTTGTGATTTTTCTCTGCCAGCATATTTCCTTAACCCACAGAACACGGGCTGATATATAATAACTGTACAATGAGGGACCAGCCACTTGTCAATTTTATTTTTATTTAAGCACATGGAATGGGTCAGAAATGAAGGAAAAAACGCTCACCTAGGTCATTTATGGGTCCTGGGGGACGGCGGAGTCACAATTAACATGGGGTGATGCGTAGGCAATATACTGCAAAAATCACTCCCGCGCGCGCCTACACGCACGCGGCTGGACTTGGAGGGTTGCCAACCACAGAAATTGTTCCGTGGGATCATAAAGTAGTTCCCATACAAATCTGAACCCTCTAGGTGCCATAGGACAAGAGTAATCAAGGCGAACGCAACCATGGTGTGGCTGGGGTTTAGCGTTACATATACTGTACAGTATAAGCGACGCATAATGTGCGTCTCTGGTACTCAAGGGGTTAAGGGGAGATTTCCACTTGATGAATTTTTGTTTAGGGACCCCTTTCTCCCTCATGGTTAGTCCAATTGCTCTTGAGTTTTTAAGACGTGCGCCCCATTAGTATGGCGATTTTAAGAACTTTCGCCCCATTTTTGTCAATGTTAATACTTTTTGTGCCATTTCGTTGTCGATTTTATCCTGGAGAGCGATAGCGAGTCTGTAATTTAAAAGGACCCAGCCTCTGGCCGGTACATATTTCTACTGAAACATGTACACATTTATTTTGAAAGTGGGTCTAGTGGGTGTAATTTTAAGCTTAATGGAGGTATAGGGAACAAACTAAAAAACTCTCTTTAACGACTTTACGCCTGTCACATATTCTCTGCCCATCATCACTCAACCATAACTTATCTCTTACTTTCACCTCCACCTCATTCTGTCATTCTCCTCTCTGTCGTAAAAAAACACTTCAAGATAAATGTATATATTTTCGATATAAAAATATCCCGGCCGAAGACCGGATTCTATTAGAATTACAAATTCGCTATCGCTCGACAGGACACAAATAACATCTACATGGTACGAATGGTCTTGATGTTAATATATACATGGGACGAACAGTTTTAAACTCGACAAATTAATGGGGCTAAACATAAGGAAGGGGACCAGAAAAACGACCCATCTCCCCTTAAAGGCGACACACTTACAGTAACATTTGTGAGAATGAAATAGAATAAGTTACTTAGGCTTACTATTATACACTGATAACACCGAAGATTTTGTAGTCCTTAATTACTAGGCTGTATGGTCCTAAATATGCAGTATGATTTGCTACTGAGTTAAGTATATAGACGGCAAAACAGTAAAGTGAGAGAGAGAGAGAGAGAGAGAGAGAGAGAGAGAGAGAGAGAGAGAGAGAGAGAGAGAGAGAGAGAGAGAGAGAATCTAACAACAACAAACTCCCAAAAGTTTCAAGCAGTATAAAACTGCGGTAAACTATAAAGACAAATACTAAAACTTCCAAGGATGGTGTGGTAAGTATATATATTATCTATCTATCTGTTTCTCTATAAATCGAATTATCTATATATATGTATTCATCTATTGACTGATCTAAATGCCCGTCCATCTACCTGTACATTTCAAAATAATCCCCCCCCCCCCTCTCTCTCTCTCTCTCTCTCTCCCTTTATATATATATATATATATATATATGAAGAGGTAAAAATAGTTGTTGAAGACAAGAATAAAGGATGTAGAGAGTGGTGAAGAGAGTAGTGGAGGAAAGTAAGAGCAGAGCAGATTAGGAATTTGGAAGGAATCAAGTGTAAAATGGAGGAGTGTAAGAAACTATTCTGGAAAGAGGTCAAGAAAGTTAGGGAGGGTAGCAAAGGAAATAGTAAGGATGTGAAAGATAAGAATGAGCGAGTGAGAGCCGAGAAAAAAAGAGAGAATTGAAAGATGGATAGAGTACTTCAACGAATTGCTAAATGTAAGGAATGAAACACCAGCAAACATAGTTGGATGGAGTATGGGAGGGAGATAAGAGAAGTAGTGGAGGAGGAGGTGGGGATCAAGAGGTCAGAAGTGTGTGAGGCCATGACAAAAGGGAAGATGGAGAAAGCATCAGGAATAGATGGAGTGTGTGGGGGAAATTCTGAGGTATGGTGGTGAGATAGTGATCGAATGGGTATGGAAAATGTGTAAGCTAGCATGGAAGAAGGGGAGTGCACCTAATGACTGGAAGACAGGCAAAATAGTCCCTCTGTGTAAGGGTAAGGAGGACAGAGGAGGGTTTGGTAACCACCGGGGAATATGCCTTCTAAGCGTAGTAGGGAAGGTGTACAATAGGGTAGTGATTGAGAGAGTGAGAGCGAGAATGGATAAATGGATAGGTGGCGAGCAGGGCAGGTTTAGGAAGGGAAGAGGTCCAGAGGATGTGTAGATCAAATTTTTGCCGGAAATGTGTTGAGAAGAAATACCTGGAGAAGCGACAAAAGTTGTATCCTGCATTTTTACCCTTGGAGAAGGCCTATGACAGCGTTGATAGAGAAGGTATGTGGAAAGTACTAAAAATATACGAAGTGGATGGCAAGTTGCTGAAATCAGTGCAAAGGCATCAGCACTGGTGGAGAGTGAGCAGAGCGAGTTCTTTGATCTGAATGTTGGGTTAAGGCAAAGGTGTGTGATGTCCCCATTGTTGTTAAATATATATATATATGGATGGAGCCCTGAAAGAAATACGAGGACTAGCAGTGGATGTTGGTGGACCACTGATAAGGGAGGGAAACGAGTGGAAGTTGCTTGTACTGCTGTTTGCCGATGATACAGTTCTGATAAGCGATAATGAATGGAGTTGCAGGGTCTGGTAAATATGTTTACAACAGTTTGTGAAAAACGGAACCTGAAGGTAAATGCGGGGAAGAGCAAGGTTATGGTCTTTGACAGAGGTGCAGCCAAAGAGTGTAAGGTGAGGTTGAATGGTCAGGCTATGGAAAATATCAGCTCATTTAAGTATTTGGTCAGTGTGTTGAGTATAGATGGGAGTATGGATGAAGAAGTACGGGAGAGGGTGCAACAGGGGAAGAGAGTTGTAGGAACGCTGAAAGCAGTAACAAGAAATAGGGTGATCAGCTTGGAAGTAAAGAAGTCCTTTGCATGACAGCGTGGTCATTCCGATATTGACTTATTGGAGCGAAGCATGGACGTTGGTGGAGAGACACAAACCAAGAGTGAGATTGGTGAAAATGAGTTACTTAAGAAGTGGGTGCAGAGTTACATGGAGGGATAGACAGACGAATGAGGAAGTAAGAGAGAGGTATGGTGTGGATGTAGATGTGCTGGTAAGTGTGAAAAGGAAAACCTTGAGATGGTTCGGCCATGTGGAATGTATGTGAAGTGAGAGAATGACTAAGAAAGTGTACAAGAATGAAGTGGAAGGACATAGAGGGAGAAGTAGACCGAGTGAGAGGTGGAAGGATGAAGTTAAGAAGTATATGAGCGACATTGGTGCTGGATGGGAGGAGGGGCATCGACTGACTGGGTACAGAGGTGCATGGTAGCGTTTCGTTCGTCTTTACCCCTTCTGGGATCACGGCGTCCGGCAATATATATATATATATATATATATATATATATATATATATATATATATATATATATATTGAACGATATTGAAAGTAGGTACTGTATATTAGATACGTGGATCCGAGCCATATGCTCCAGCAAGGGCCTTAGTTAATTCAACAATGCGAGACCCCACACCGGCGTATCTTGTGTTCGAATCATGTAATAAGTGGCTTAAAATGTGACACAGATGTCTGCTGACCTCATTAAAAACTAACATAAGCTCAATGACGTCGTCCAAGATCAACAAGTAGAAATAGTAAGGATCGTTATTGATATTAAGTTAATGGCCCCTGGCAAGAATGTTAAACACTTGTCTAGCCAGCATGCAAACACATCTAACAATAAAATTAAGACAAGTTCCAACATACATTATTCTTTCTTGAATCTCCGAGGCATCTTGTTTCTGCCTCTTTCCCATACTTGTATGTAAATATTTCTAGCTGTCTTTTCCCCTTACCCCATCTCTCCACTTAAAGCTATAAAAGGAGTGTTTTTCCGAATACTTTCTGGGTACCGTCACCGGCCAGTGACCATGTCATTGTGCTTAGGTCATTGTTTGGGAATGGCCTTGACACTTAAACATTTAACGGAGGAGATAACTAGCGAGTATATTTGAGACAGGCCTATTCCATTTCTAGTTTACCCTGTGTTACGACCGGGGCTACGAATAAAACAAGGGCATTTAAAGATTGGACTAGTAATAGGGCACTATGCAACAACGGTACGCTAGATCCAAACCCTCGAACTTATAATTATGCCGGCGAACAAAGCACTTATACCCTCCAGAGTTAATCTGCGATAGCGGGGTATCCTTAACTGGGCATAAATGTACTCTACTTCAGGCTAACCTACACTGGTATAGCCTGATAACAAACAAGATGCAATTTACGTTAAAATGCATAAAAAGGAATCTATGGAAAGATCAATTAAATCACTGCAAGATTTAATACAATAAAAAGATGCTTCAATACGGTTACTCTAAATAACAATACACTCTTCACTCCTATCTGAAAGAAAGTGAAGTATAGTCCTACAGCATAGACCTGGAAACTTCTGAAGAAAATCTGATGCTCATAAGATGCTCGTATCTAATCTTGGACTAAATAAAGGCAGGAAGCAGGACACCACACGTGTAAATGGAATACACTAAAAGATAGGACATATAATGTTAACTGACACAAGAATACTATAAATGCGCAACGGTAGTAATGCTCGACACTAAAAGAAGTACTTCCTCATCAACGAAACAGTCTGCTATGGTTGTGCAACTCAACAACAACCTAGACTAATAAATTCTGTGAATAATAATGCGTACATATCAAAAAGCTTATATTAAATACTAATAAGTGTCTACTCGATTAATAATGTCTAGCTGGAATACTCTAGGTAAGGAACTGTGGTTGAGCAAGACAAGCTCGTAGCCTAGCGATGTCCTTAAGACCACATCCTTTAAGTTACGTTAATTGACTAGGGTGCTCTATTGATAGATCCAGATCACAAGTATCTGGTTCTATCCTGGCGACCCTCTAAAGACAAGCAAAGAGGCAGCAAAGTGTGGAACTGGAACAGGCCAAAACCCTCAGTCAACACAATGCTGCACTCGCAAAGGACACAACCGAAAAGACAGTACAGGCTACCACAGGACCGGTCGAAGTCGTGTAGGTATAAGCGAACCATACACACTTCGGAGACAACGACTACAGTTACCTTATCCCAGTCTAGCATTAAATAAAAGAGCAGAAACACTAAATCAATAATGGAGACACACTAAAGTTCCCAACCTCTACTAACTAAGAACCCTCAAAACCTATTCTAAGTACATGTAAATATCTCAGAGGACGGCGCATACAATACAATGGGCCGGCTATGGAAACCGTATGCAGAACCCAAGGGGACAAGTAATTGAATAAAGGTGAGAAGCAATGGAAAAGAAGAAGTTCAGAGAGATAAACAGTGGTAAAGGGGGTGATCGGGAGAGAGTTTGCAAAGGGATGTTAGAAGTATGCGGGCCTAGCCTGTCCTGAGGAGAACAGCTCCCGTGGACCTTCATGCAGGAGGCAAGTCACACAAGAGCCCACAAAGGCGCGATGGTCGGCCAATCACGGGCCGATACGTCACAAGGCAGCAGGCCCCTGGGACGCGCCAGGAACCGCCAGCCAATCAAGGGCGCGGCCGGGAAAACTCCACCGAGCAAGGGAGGCAGCAACATACATACACATGCACATATTACCACCACGCTGCCTCTATCGCTCTTTCTCCTTAACTTTACACCATGCATCTTATATTCAACTAATGATATAAAATACTTCCCGTTGTCACAGACGAAAACAAAGACCACCACTGGACTGTCTGTGACAATGCAAGCACAAGGAAAGAAAGAACAACATTCTCGGATAACTGTAGCCCATTTCGATGTCCCTGGCAAGCGCTAGTGGCTAACGAGAGGCGATTCTGCCCACGCTGGTAAATCACACCCCGCTCAATATATAGGACGCTCAACATTAGGCAAGCACTATATCTGACAAGGCAGAATGCCGACAAGACCCGCCACAGATAGCCACTTCACCAGGAATGAAATGCAAAGCTCAATTCTTACATAAAACAACATATTATCATAAATAAAATCTTATAACCCCTCCCAAACATAATAGTATAATTTTAGCCTGCTATGCTCCCTGAGCGAGCTTCACAGAGCCCAGCCTACTAAGTGAAAGACAGGTTCAACTTAGGACTTTAGCTATAACATTGGCAACTTACAATTAACTATCAAAGAGAAAGAGTTTTTATGTGATTGTTTTATTTAATTTTAATGTTGTTTTTGATGGCTGCTCTACAGGGGCAAGCCTGGTTTTTCTCCACTCTCAACACACACTGACTGAACGGCGAGGGATCTCCTGCAAACATACCCTCCCGTGACAAACACTCGGCCAAAACATTATCAGTGCCCTTAACATACCACACATCCAACTTGTGTTCCGGCAGCAAAACAATACCTGTCACTGATAAACTGCCCAGTTCATCACAAGACTGGCACTTCTCTTCGCTCTTCCCGGCAACGGGACCTGCCAATAACCTTTCACTAGTTCTACCTTCGTGATAAATGAGGCAGCCCTGATGCGGTCTATGGTGTCGTCAACTCTAGGTAATGGATAGGCGTCTGTCAGGGATAATGCACACACACTCTTGCAATCAACATACACACGGATCTTGCCACTCAATTCAGGTTGCAAACTCACTGGCAACGACCACTCACGATATCCCTTATCCCTCAGACCCTTTTTCCATATGTAGTCTAGCTCTGCTTTCACAACAGGCTGTCGAGCAGGATTTAGACGGTAGGGAATTAACTTGAGCCTTGCACTGTCTCCAGCCTCCATGTCGGATTCTACCCCGTACATCAGGCCTGGAGAAGCAACAAACATGCGGATGTACTGCCACAGCCTAGTAAACAACTTATCTCGGCGCTCAGGAACAAGAGGTTGCAACTTATCTCGAAAAATAACATGCCTAGTGCCCTCCCACAACCCAGCCGAGACCGCAGTTTCTACGCTATAGTCTCCCTCCTTCTCCACCTTTGTCCCAGAACAGCCAGGTCGTGAGAGGGACAATCTGTACTACCTGTGCAATCACTCCCATAGTTCATAATTGCTAAGGCTTCCCCGTCGATACCGTACATGCGCACCCCCGCATTCCTTACGACTATATCTGCCTGCGCAGCATCAGGGCCTTCAGCGACATGGCCAGATACAGTCGGTCTATGGTAGGGCTGTTGCATCTTACTAGAGCAGCATTGGGAGGCTATGCGACGACCGGGCACATCCACTCCACAGCCAACCTCACCAATCTGCTCAATGTCCTCATTCTGACCACCACCCTTGGCAGCCATGGGTCGACCCTGACCTGACAACCATGCCAAAACCTCGTCGCCCACCTTGAACCACCGAAACAACGAGGCTAACGGTCTACTAACATTCAAGTGACCTGCCAGCGGAACATCGTGCACCGCCTGGGTTGTGAGGCCTGGGTGCTCGGCACGACCAGTGGGGTATGAACCGAGCCGGTGTTGGAGCGCTGCACACTGCTGCTCAGGCAGGTGCTCTAGCGCTTCCACATCCACCAGACTCGTGTCCCCCGCCCACTGCTCCGCCGAGACATGACAATCCCAATTCTCCTCCAACTGTGCCCCACTGCCCCCCTCTCCTTCTCCACCTTGGCTGCTG
Source organism: Paralithodes platypus (assembly GCA_032716605.1). NCBI lineage: Eukaryota > Metazoa > Arthropoda > Malacostraca > Decapoda > Lithodidae > Paralithodes > Paralithodes platypus. The sequence continues at coordinate 42,080,605 of CM064533.1, forward strand.
CAGACCAACGCAGGGACAGTAAGCTGCTCAGGTGGTTGCCTCACAAACTCCTCTAACAGGTTCACATGACATGTTTCCCCGTCCTCGTGTTCATTAGTCCCGTTCCCACAACTCTCCTCCACCTGGGAACTACTCTGTCGCGGAGTGCCATCATGCCCTACCATGTCCCTAGGGGGGACAGGTTCTGGGGCCACTTCGGAGCTCATCTCTGGTCCTAATACTGAGTCGCCAAGAAGAGCCACTGGATTAAAACTCACAAAACTACTCCCAACTTTAGCTTTCTCCTTCCGACCGTTCCTCCGCTGGTCTAGAGACTGAGGAATAGGCTGTGACAACTTACATGCACGAGATCGGGTGACATCACACGCCATCTGCTGTACTTGACACCTCTCGACCAACTTCCGCCCCTCCCTACTCACGTCGGCCGCCCTCTCGGCAGCGACTAAGGGTGGAACCTCAGAAGCAGGTACCGCAAAGTCGTTGCCGAGAAGAAGGTCGACGCCCTCTACTGGCAGTTTCTCTACGATTCCAATATCTATCTCTCGTGTCACACCATCAACCTCCAGCTCCACTCGAACCAACGGGTATGACCTTGTAGCATTAATACCCTGCACCACAACTACCCGTGCCGCGTTTATAGGTTGGCCTGTAAAGTTTTTCATCAGAGTCTGGGATGCACCTGTATCACGCAACAACTCCAACCCATGCTTGCAACCAGCCCAATTCACGCAGCCACGCCCTCTAAGGTCGCAAAAAGCATCGCGGACAGGTTTCGAGCCTTCCGGACACTCCTTCACTGGCTGTACCCCCGCATCTGACATATCACCCCGGGTAAATGCAGAAGACCTCAGCGACACCCCAATGTTGCTAGCCAAAGACACGACTGCTGTAGGTTGGTTACTAGGGCAGGAACGTGCAAAATGCCCCTTGTTATGACACTTAACAAAATCTACTTCACCCTTGGACTTCCCCTGAGGTGGGGAAGGACCCTGACCTTTCTTTAACGGGACGGTTTTAGGTTTGTGATCAAAATTGGTATCATTGCTCTTACTTAAGTTATTAAATGTTGCATCACTGACTCGGGGGGATGGAGTGTTGCGCCCCCTGTTAACTGCATCGGTCCGTTGTGCAGACCCGCACCCACGAATCAGCGATATTCTCAGGTCAGCGATCTCAGCTGCCTTTTGTAGAGTTTTAGGCTGTTTCTCTTTGAGGTTCAAAGTCAGGTCGCCGCCTGTGCATTTGAAAAATTGCTCTAGAAGGACTAACTGCTCAAGTTCTCCGAACGTCGTCACCTTCTCTGACCTCAGCCAGTTTCTCAAAGCATCAGACAATTCCCGGGCATGTTCAAGAAAAGTGCACTCACGACCGTTCGTAACACCCTGAAACTTCAACCTATATGTCTCTGGTTGTAACTCGTATGCCCGCAGAACAGCTTCCTTCAATACCTCATAATTGATGCAAGACTCCAAGGGCAACGCATCATATGCCTTGAGTCCTTTGCCAACCAACCTAGAGGAAACAAGGGCTGCCCACTTAACCTCGGACCATTGGTGCTCCCGGCACTTCTTCTCAAAACACAGGAAAAACTCGGTGACACCTGACTCGTCAAATGCAGGGACTAACTTAAGAAGGTGCTATAAAGACTGATCAAGACCTCGATTCCCAGAACCGCGACGCTGCCCTGTCGACTCCACCCGAGACTTCTCAAGATCTCTGTCTGCACAGTACTTCGTAGCCTCAACCTGAAGCTCAGCTTCCCGCTGCTGCTGCTGAATCTTAGCCATCTCAATCTCAGATTCATGCTTTCGTTGCTCAGCCTGCTGGTTAAGTTTGGCGAGTTCGAGCTGAAACAACATCTCGGCAGACAAACCTTGAGGAGGGGGTGCTACTATTGGGGACCCACCCCGTTAATCACCTAGAGGCATACCCAACCGCCAGCGGGCATCGGCCTGCGGGAACGTACCCGGCTCAGGAGCCCGAGGGGGCGCCATGGTAGGAGTCGAGTGGAATGAGGGCTGGGCAGAAGGTGCCACAGCTCCCGCTCCACCCGAAGCCCCATGCACCCCACCGAGCACACAGGTAACCAGCTCACTTCTCGACAAACCGCTAGTACCGGGAAACCGTAAGACCGTGGCTACACACTGTAGTCCGTACCGGTCTAGCCCTGACACACAATCCGCTGACACAGGATCCTCCAAAAATATCCGAGCATCCTCCTCACTGTTCACCACCCAAGCGCCCCTAGACAACTCCACCTTCTCCACCTCCTCGCCTGCTTCCCGTACTGTGTCCTCACTGTACACTGATCCGTCGTTCGACATAGTGTCCACCGAAAATTCTCAACGTTTATAAAAAAAAAGAAGTACCTAAACTCTCATGTAGCACTATTCACTCAAAAAATGCTTGGAGACAACTCAAGTGATATACTACGTTGCCCAAAAAAAATTCTGTGTCCAAAATATTCCTCCAAAAACAAATGTCCAAAAATCCTGCAATTATTTCTTAGTTCATTTGGTATGACGACTAAGATAAGATACTAGGCAAGGTCGCCATTTGTTACGACCGGGGCTACAAATAAAACAAGGGCACTTAAAGATTGGACAAGTAATAGGGCACTATGCAACAACGGTACTCTAGATCCAAACCCTCGAACTTATATGCCGGCGAACAAAGCACTTATATCCTCCAGAGTTAATCTGCGAAAGCGGGGTATCCTTAACTGGGTATAAATGTACTCTACTTCAGGCTAACCTACACTGGTATAGCCTGATAACAAACAAGATGCAAGTTACGTTAAAATGCATAAAAAGGAATCTATGGAAAGATCGATTAAATCACTACAAGATTTAATACAATAAAAAGATGCTTCAATACAGTTACTCTAAATAACAATAAACTCTTCACTCCTATCTGAAAGAAAGTAAAGTATAGTCCTACAGCATAGACCTGGAAACTTCTGAAGAAAGTCTGATGCTCATAAGATGCTCGTATCTAATCTTGGACTAAATAAAGGCAGGAGGCAGGACACCACACATGTAAATGGAATACACTAAAAGATAGGACATATAATGTTAACTGACACGAGAATACTATAAATGCACAACGGTAGTAATGCTCGACACTAAAAGAAGTACTTCCTCATCAACGAAACAGTCTGCTATGGTTGTGCAACTCAACAACAACCTAGACTAATAAATGCTGTGAATAATAATGCGTACATATCAAAGAGCTTATATTAAATACTAATAAGTGTCTACTCAATTAATAATGTCTAGCTGGAATACTCTAGGTAAGGAACTGTGGTTGAGCAAGACAGGCTCGTAGCCTAGCGATGTCCTTAAGACTGCATCCTTTAAGTTACGTTAATTGACTAGGGTGCTCTCTTGATAGATCCAGATCACAAGTATCTGGTTCTATCCTGGCGACCCTCTAAAGACAAGCAAAGAGGCAGCAAAGTGTGGAACTGGAACAGGCCAAAACCCTCAGTCAACACAATGTTGCACTCACAAAGGACACAACCGAAAAGACAGTACAGGCTACCACAGGACCGGTCGAAGTCGTGTAGGTATAAGCGAACCATACACACATCGGAGACAACGACTACAGTTACCTTATCCCAGTCTAGCATTAAATAAAAGAGCAGAAACACTAAATCAATAATGGAGACACAATAAAGTTCCCAACCTCTACTAACTAAGAACCCTCAAAACCTATTCTAAGTACATGTAAGTATCTCAGAGAATGGCGCATACAATACAATGGGCCGGCTATGGAAACCGTATGCAGAACCCAAGGGGACATGTAATTGAATAAAGGTGAGAAGCAATGGAAAAGAAGAAGTTCAGAGAGAGAAACAGTGGTAAAGGGGGTGATCGGGAGAGAGTTTGCAAAGGGATGTTAGAAGCATGCGCGCTTACCCTGTCAATTTTGCGTCATATGAGCTCAGTAAGTCCGATAAGTTACCATACGATAAAACCGTTGGTGGCAACCTCAGCCTCCTGCGATAATTCTAACGGCCGCAGTGTTGTTGTGAGAGTAGTGCGAGGCAGTGGCAATGATCCTGGGGCTCCCGCCTCCTTGGACTTACTGGAACATAATATGTCTGGGGGAGTTAACTTTACACCATGCATCTTATATTCAACTAATGATATAAAATACTTCCCTTTATCACAGACGAAAACAAAGACCACCACTGGACTGTCTGTGACAATGCAAGCACAAGGAAAGAAAGAACAACATTCTCGGATAACTGTAGCCCATTTCGATGTCCCTGGCGAGCGCTAGTGGCTAACAGAGGCGATTCTGCCCACGCTGGTAGACGTCACACCTGGGGTAAGTGAGCCTTCAAATTTAGTTAAGGAAACAATAAATATTCCCCATGTACAGTTGGGGAAAGTTCCAGCTGACCCACCCTCGCTCTGTGGCTCGCAGAATTAGCTGGCAATACTGGTGTAGTTGCCAATCAGTGGATATAATAACTTGAATATTTGAGCAAATCTACGAACCTTGGGTGAATGTTCGGGATCATACATAGCGATGTATGCATTTTTATTTGAGATAGGCTTACTTTCCCTTGTTTAGTATATGTTCTAACAATGATATAGCCGAAATCAGATCTACCAAACCCAATCCTTGTAAGACACACCTCCTTCCTACATCAGTATTACCAGATGATTCTGCGAGCCCCAGTGCGAGGGTGGGTCAGCTGAAACTTTGACCAACTGTACCTCATCATGTGTGGCGTAAAGGCAACCAAAAGTGGGGATGGCGTTACTTTGGTCTAACGACCATGCTATGTAGTAATATCTTGTTATGGTCTTATTGTATTGTCGAGGCTGGTGTGTTTCGGATACCGCAGGTGCAGGTATTTAAGATTGACTTTGTTAAGTCTTTCTGAAATACTATTAAACTATGCCAACATCAGTCACAGTGATGATATAATTGTACTACTGTACAATTAACCTATTAAGCGTGAGCTATATGTACTGAATACCCTACCGCCAGGCGACTATATTAGGCTTCATTCCCACCTAAAATTGTAATTTTATGATAAACATCGTTATTACTTATTCATATGCGCCTATTTTACGTTTAAAATGAAGATATTAACATGTAACTGCAATAAAACAAGTGGGAATAGTATTTGGGGGGGTGAAAAAGGCGAATTATTGCCGACCGTCCAGTCATGAGGTGAGAGAGCGCGAGCCCTACACCCTCCTCTCTCGAAGCTTAGCGGCAGACTGAATCTTTCTTTCACTCTCTCTCTCTCCCCACTCACCATATATGCATCAGAACACACCTTGGAACCAGGTTAGAGATATTGGCGCGGTAAATAAACTGATAAACAAGGGAATAAGAGAAAAAATAGGTGATAATTTAGGAGGGGGTTTTGACACATGTGGAAGAGTGACAGTGGGTATGGAGGGGAATTATCTTACTTAATCACATATTCCTTTGTTTTAAGTGCTACTGGGGCCTTTTAAAAGATTTCTTTTAGGCCTTGGATCTTAACACTCTCCGTCTCATATGACGCTAGAGCGTCATATGGCGGTTTTGCCAAAATACTCATATGACGCTAGAGTGTCATATGAACTTATCTTAATATCTCTCTAATAAGTTATATGACGCTCTAGCGTCATATTGAGCTCAGTAAGTTAGGTAAGTTAGATCAAAATCTGTCGAATGGTGGCAACCCCAAGTTCCTCCGACTTCTAACGGTCCCTCAGTGAGATTTTGACAGTTGTTGGGATAGTACCGTGTCGTCCGCCTCCTCATCAGTAAGTTAACTATTTCTGTCTGGGGAGGTTAAGAGGTTCGTCTCCTTTCACCACCAAAATCTCTTAAAGAGTCTTTTTGCCGTTCCCAGGTTAAACTGCAGAGAATCAACCATGTCTGAGCCATTTCAGTGTAAAGGAGAGGGGCGATTAAATCATTGCATGTATGTATGCAGGCCACTTTGTATTAATTGGGCACCGAGCTAGCACGCTGAACTAGTCCAGCAAACAAAGATGATTGGTAGCAAACCTCGTAACATTGTATTTTCCACGTCCTATGATCGCCCTCATATATTTTATATCACAAATTGTTGAACACTATTGTCTTGTCTTGTTCATCATTCATGTGGATTTTTGTTTACACTGGCATTCCTCATTTATGTTTTAATCATAATTACCTGTTATCCTGAAATATGTGAACATTTATTGACGACAATTGTCTTAAAATTATTTATCTAGTATGTAATGTCCTCATTATTCCTATTGCCACTGATCCACTTTCAGCTCGTGCTCTCTGTCTGTGGTATCCAGATGTTCTCTTGCTTTCCTTTCCCTCTGCTCTGCCACTTATTCACCACTTAACCAAGGACAAAAATACGAGAGAGAGAGAGAGAGAGAGAGATTAGTTGGATCTAGATTCGTTGCATGCTTCGTAGATAATTTGGTATGTATTTTCAGTTTATAACTACGAATTGTTTTAGTTATAGCTTGAGTATTTTGAAATTACATAAATGCTGCTGATGAAAAATGTATGTTGATAGTAAAAGATAAAGCAATATATATGGCTACTAATGAAACATTACAGCTAAACTTTTCATCAAGTGAGGAGTGAACAACACCACTGAAGGCGGAGTGTGTGTGATCGAGAAACTATCAATGCATTCTAATTGAGATATTTCGAAACCTATTAACCCATTCAATACCGGTAACCTCCTAAACACTTTACTCTGGCTACTATAGACGATTTTATTTAGTCTTAAAAGGGCCTTCAGCAATTAACAGGCTTCTAAATATATCGTGTAACATCTCTTACTACCATAGATCCTTCTTAAGCTACACATAATCGTCTAAATATAGCTCGAATAAAATTAAACAGACGTCGCCGGTACAGTAGGGGTTAGTTGCTGGAGGCCCTTTATAAAATTAGTAAAATCGTCTCCTAGTTGTCAGAAAAAATGAAAATGACGTCACCGGTACTGGATGAGTAATATTTGTTGTTGTTTGTTCCCCCTGCTATGATTCTAACCTGCTGTATTCTCTTCCCACCTTTCTCTCGACCCTCTTCTCTTTATCCTCCTTTACTCCTCCACTATCCTCCCTCCACTCCTTAGTCCGCCCTCTTCTGGAATACTGCGTACAGTCCTGGTGCCCTTATTACCAAAAGATATAGACAAGCTAGAAAGAGTTCAACATAGTTATCAAAATGATACCTAGTCTAAAGAACAAACCATACGAAGAGCGTCTTAGAGAATTAAATATATTTCCTCCAACCCAGCGCAAATTAAGAGGCGACTTAATTCAAGTGTTCAAAATCAACAAAGGCACCGATAATATGAACTGTAGCCAGTACTTCACTACCGTCCAATCTAATTACACGCGGGGAAACGGTTGCAAAATGATTGGTAAATCTTTTAACTCCCACGAATCTAAGAATGTCTTCTTCAATCGAGTTGTCAACTTGTGGAATGGGCTTCCCTGAGACGCTATATTCTTTTAAAATTCTTTGATTCTTTTAAAATTCTCGTAGACAAATATCTTGCGACTGACTGCGTTTTGTTACGATCCAGGTTCTCAAAGACACAGGGCTCTTCAACATTGGACTAGATAATGGCAAAATGCAACAACGGTAACACTAGATCCAACCCCTGCCTTAAACACTGAAAAACAAAACACCATTACCGCCCTGAGTCGTGCCTGGACAACGAGGTATCCTATGACTCGGTAACTGGTGCACACACACTAGGCTGACGCTCGATGAAACAGCCTATTCTCAAACAGTAAAAGATTACTCGATTAGGTTACACAAAGAAAAGATAGTTAACGTGATTAATTAACGTTACGGTAGATACTCAAATAACTGGCACTCCTGTATTAAAGAAAGTGCAATGCTAGTCCTGCAACATCAACTGGAAACTTCTGAAATAAGTCTGATGCTGGGAAGATGTTCGTAAAGAATCTTGAACAATTATAATGCAGAATACGGGTCACAATAAATACTAGGACATATAGTAATAATAGGCAGGCGAATAATAAAGACTGCGCAAAGATAGTAATGCTCGACAACTAAAGAAATGCTTCGTGACACAACGCAACAGCCTACTAGGGTTGTGCAACTCAACAACTACCTCGGCTCAAAAGTGCAGTGAATAATAATGTGGCATACATATAATAATGGAGCTTATCTCTAACCAGTGTCTGCTCAGTTAATAAAGTCTAGCTGGGGTATCAACGCAGGGCAACAATGGGCGAGCATGCGGCTCGTAGCCTAACGTTGTCCGAAGGTGGTGTAATGAAGATTACGTTATATGACGGGGATGCTCTCTTGATAAATCTAGGTCTCTAGTACCTAGTTCTATCCTGGCGATCCCTCAGAAGTCAACACAAAGAGGCAGCACTATGTTGTGAGGGATAGGCTATGGCCCTCTCACACCACAGCGCTGTGCTCGCAAAAGTAAACCCACCCGAAGACAACTTAGGCTCCCACAGTACCTGTCGATGTCGTGCAGGGCTTAGCTAACACTGCACACATTGGAGACAACGACACAGTAACCTTACCCCTAGTCTAGCTTTAAATAACCCAGCAGAATCACTCAACACCTTGCCAGGGAGACATATACCGGTCTACAACCTTCCCGAGAGAGGACACACACGGAAAAGTCCGTCTCTCCAAATCTCATTAAAGCCCAATACATGGAAATATCTGAGAGCTTCGCGTACAATACGACTGGCCGACGGTGAACGTCTATGCTTAAACCAGAAGGGATGTTGAGCTTAATAAAGATTAGAGAATGAGAAAGGAGAAGTCGAGAGAGAGAAATAGTATGCAAAGTGGCGAGTATGGGGGACAGAATTGCAAAGGATGTAGACGATACGCGTGTCAGGCAAGCTCTGAGGAGAATAGCCCCTCTGGACCCCTCCAGGATCCCACACAAAGGCACGGTGGTCAGCCAATCACAGGCCGCTACTTTACCCGGCAGCAGGCCTGCAGAAGGCGCCAGGAACCACCAGCCAATCAAAACCGAGAGAAAAGATCATGTGGGCGAACAACTCCTCCGGGAGGGAGGAGGGAGGAGGAGGCAAAGCAACACTCACCTCCCCCACCCTGCTCGCTCGCTCTCTCTCTCTCGCTCGCTTCCCACACAAGCAACATTTATATTATAGTGAATATAAAATATAAGGCGCAGTCACAGACCAAAACAAAGACCATTTCTAGACTGTCTGTGGCAACACGACCCTAATGAAATAAAGCAGATCATTCTAGGACAACTGTAGCCTATCCCCCCATCCTGGCGAGCGCTAGCGAGCTGCAATGCCCCACGCAACCATTCTGCCAGCGCCGGGAGGCGTCACCCCCCCCCCCCCCCCCCCAAGATATGGGACACTCAACAATGAGCCCATATCTGAACAGGCAGAATGTCGCTAGAATCTGCCACTCATGGAATGCAAGCTCAGTCTCCAAAAAAAAATACAACACCATTTTATATATAACAAAATCTTATCACCCTTCCCAAACATAATACATTAATTCATAACATTGTGCTCCCAGAGCGAGCTTTAAGAAGCACAGCCTACTGAGAGAAAATCATCTGCACTCAGTACTCAGCTACAATATTATCATAAAATTAATTATTAAAAAGAAAGTTTTTATTTAATTTTTCATACTTTATTTTAATGTTGTTTTTGGCGGCTACTATAGATGTAGCCTAATTTTCGTCTAATCAAAGCCAACAACTCCTGCCCTGCGACCCTACGCTGATGCTACACACGCGAGCCAACAAGCACCAGCGCAAAAATACACCGCGAGCCAAGACAGGAGGCTATACCAACATACTGTGGTAGCCTACCCCGGATCCTCCACCTGCGACAAACAGTCCGCAATCACATTCTCACAACCGGCGATATGGCGAATGTCTAAGTTGTACTCTTGCAACATGAGCGACCATCTGGTCAGCCTCATATTCCGGTTGTGGAATTGATTGAGGAATTTAAGCGGGTGGTGGTCGGTATACACTACCACGACTGGCCCATAGGCAGGAACATAGACCTCAAAGTGTCTGAGCGCTAACACGATGGCCAGCAGTTCCTTTTCAACAACCGAATAGTTTTTCTGTGCTGAATTAAATTTCTTTGAAAAGAAACTGACTGGATGCTCAAGACCTTCCTCGTCTGTCTGCAAAAGTACGGCACCAGCCCCTACTCCGCTGGCATCAGTCGCCAACTGAAATGGTCGTTCAAAGTCCGGGGCCCTGAGGATAGGGCGAGTGCATAAAAGGTGTTTAACTACTCGAAACGCCTGCTCACACTCAGGTGCCCAGCGGAACTTTTTATCTTTAGCTACTAGATCTGTCAAAGGAGCTAACACAGTAGAATAAACTCTTATAAAGCGGCGGTAATACCCAATCATGCCCAAAAATCTCATGATCTGCCGCTTGGTGGTCGGCCTGGGGAACAAGTCGATAGCCTGTATCTTCTGTTGGGGCGGGCTCACCTGCCCTAACCCAACCACAAACCCCAGATACTGCACCGTGGTTTGCACAAAGTCACACTTGCCCAGAGTAACCACCAAGCCTGCTTTACTAAGTTGACTAAATAAGGCTTCTATGTGCTCACAGTGACTTTGGAAATCGTTGTCATAAATGATCACGTCATCAAGGTAGACAGTACAGTTTGGGATGTCTGCTACGATGTCGTTCATTAAGCTCTGGTAAGTGGCCGGTGCATTTTTCAGACCATATGGCATCACGTTGCAACGGTAAGTACTGCCATCCACCACAAACCCGCACACCTCTTTAGCCCGCTCAAACCGAGACTCTCTCCAGGTACTTCTCTTGCCGCGAACAAAAACCTCTTGCGCGAGCAATACAAGAGCAGGTTCCGGACAACAGTTTTCGCCGTGCCATTTCTCATTGGATATGCATCAGGATAACGAGTGGCCACATCCATGATAGTTAATAGAAATTTATTACCGGCACTAGTAGGGGTTAGGGGTCCGACCATATCAATGATGACCTTACTGAAGGGCGGTCCACTGACAGGAATGGGGTGCAACGGGGCTCTCGGAATTGTTTGGTTAGGTTTTCCAACCCTCTGGCACGTATGACACCTTGCTATCCAGGTTACCACCTGCCCCTTCAACCCGGCCACCAAAACAATTTTTCTAAAGCCGCCACCGTTTTTCTCACCCCTCAGTGGTATGTCATGCGCCAACCTCAGTAGGCTATCCCTGCACTCCCGTGGCACCACCAACTGGTCCACTACTCCGGACCCCTCTTGCCAACTACGTTTAGGGTCTTGAAAACGCCTATAGAGGATGCCTTCTAAATACAAAAAATCTGGCTGTGCATTGCCGTCCTCGTCGAGCTCTACAGCTCCATTAGCACACGTTTGGAGCTCAGGGTCCTCTAGTTGCAACCGACGTATATCTGAGGGTGCCAAGCGATCTAACTGCTCCCGGAGCAATGCATGACCTTCCCCGATACTGGGCTCCCTCTGTCTCTCTCGATGTACATAACGTTGCTGTCGTGGAGACTCGTCATGCCCAGCCTCGCCACTCTCGATGACAGGCCCAGGGGCTACTCCAGAATTAAGTAATGGTGCTAATACTAAATCACCCAGGAGAGCCGCCGAGTCAAAACTCTTAAAACCAACTCCAGCTTTAGCCTCCTCCTGTTGATCGTTCCTCCGCTGGTCTGAAGACAGGACTAGGCTGTGACACTTTAGCTGCCCGAGCTCGGGTGACAACACATGCCATGGGTTGGGTCTGGCACCGCTCGACCCACTCTTGCTCTTCCCTACTCACGTCGGCCGGCCTCTCGGCAACGACTAAGGGTAGAACCTCAGAAGCGGGCATTGCAAAGTCGTTGCCGAGAAGAAGGTCGACGCCCTCCACTGGCAGTTTCTCCACAATCCCGACATCCAATTCACGTGCCACCATCCACCTCCAACTCCAACCGCACCAGCGGGTATGACCGAGTTGCATTAATACCCTGCACCACCATCACCCGAGCCGCGTTTATAGGGTAGCCAGTCAAGTTTGTCATCAGAGTCTGGGAAGCACCTGTATCACGCAAGACCTCTACTCCATGCTTGCGCCCCGCCCACATCACGCAACCCCGCCCTCTATGGTCGCAAAAAAACATCCTGAGCAGGGTTCGAGCCTCCCAGGTGCTTCTGCATTGGCTGTGCCTCAGCCTCTGACGAACTGCCCCGGGCAAACTCAGATGACTTCGGAGACACACCAATGTTGCAGGCCAAAGACACAGCTGCTGTAGGTGGTTTGCTAGGACAGACTCTTGCAAAGTGCCCCTTTTCATGACAATGATAACACTCCAACTCCCCTTTGGGCTTCCCTTGGTACTGGGAAGGGCCCGGCCCCTTCTTAAATGGGACGGTGCTAGTCTTGTGGTCAGTCTTGGTATCATGGCTCTTGTACTTGTTTGCATAAAGTACAAAGGAGTACAAAGGAAATCAAGCAACAACATATCTAGTGACCCTTCTAGGCTGCTTGTCCTCCAAAACACTGAGGATCAAGTGTCCAAACAGTGGTTTAGAGTGGGTAAGGGAACATTGGAAAGGGAACTACTGCCCTGCCACTAACGTGGCAGGACTAGGAAGTTAGTAGGGGACATATGGTTAGTAACTGAGGGGAGGATAAAATAAAGTTATTCATTTACAAACGCAGTCAGTCGCGGGTTTGATGCGAGATATTTGTCTAGGCGGAATTTAAATGAATCAACGGTGCTGCAGTCTATAACGTCTCGGGGAAGCCCATTCCACAAGTTGACAACTCGATTGAAGAAGAAATTCTTAGATTCGTGTGAGTTAAAAGATTTACCAATAATTTTGCAACCGTTTCCCCGCGTGTAATTAGATTGGTCGATAGTGAAGTACTTACTACAGTTCATATTGTCGATGCCTTTGATGATTTTGAACACTTGAATTAAGTCACCTCTTAATCTGCGCTGGGTTAAAGGAAATAGATTTAATTCTCTAAGACGCTCTTCGTATGGTTTGTTCTTTAGGCTAGGTATCATTTTGGTAACTCTACGTTGAACTCGTTCTAGCTTGTTTATGTCTTTTTGGTAATAAGGGCACCAGCATTGAACGCAGTATTCCAGAAGAGGGCGGACTAAGGAATTGTAAAGGGTTAGGATTACGTCTTTGGATTTATGCTCAAATGATCTGCCTATAAAGCCAATTAATTTGTTTGCCTTCTTAACAACTTCTGAACATTGTTGACTCGGTTTTAGGTTACTCGATATGGTTACTCCCAGATCGGTTTCTCTGTTTACATTCTTAAGCTGAGTGCCATTCATCGAATAGTTTGCTTTCTCATTTAGGTATCCGATATGTAGTACTTTACATTTATCCGCATAAATCACGGATATCACTAACTCGGGGGGGTGGGGCGTTACGCCCCTTGTTACCTGCCTCACTACGCTGGGCAGACCCGCACCCACGAATTAGTGATAGCCGGAGGTCAGCCATCTCAGCTGCCTCCTGTAGAGTTTTTGGTTGCTTTTCTTTAAGGTTTAACGTCAGGTCGCCGCCCGTGCATTTGAAAAACTGCTCTAAAAGCACCAACTGTTTAATGTCGTCAAACGTAGTAGCTTTCTCCGACCTCAGCCAATTCCCAAAAGCATCGGACAGCTCCCGGGCATGCTCCAAAAAGGTGCTCTCCCGACCCTTGGTAACACCCCGGAACTTCAACCTGTACGTCTCTGGTTGTAGTTCGTATGCTCTCAGGACAGCCTCCTTGAGTTCCTCATAGATAATACAAGACTCTATAGGCAACGCATCGTAGGCTTTAAGACCCTTGCCTATTAATCTAGAGGATACAAGTGCTGCCCATTTATTCTCTGGCCACTGGTGTATCTGGCACTTCTTCTCGAATCGTGTGAAAAATTCTGTTACACCACTCTCATCAAACACCGGAACCAGTTTCAATAAGTGCGAGAGAGACTGCTCATGAACACGGTTACCAGCCCCAAGTCGCTGTCCCGTTGTCTCTACTCGCGACTTCTCTACGTCCATAGTACCTAGTCGACTCTAAATCAGCTTGGATTTTTGCTAGCTCTATGTGCTGCTGACTGATAGTTTTTCTCTCTTCTATCTTGGCTAATTCTAATTGCTGCTGATGCTGAAGCTTAGCTAATTCGAGCTTAAACAATAATTCTGGAGATAACCCTTGAGGAGGTGAAGGTGCTACAATGTTTGAAATTACCGGTGGTCCCCCCAGGGGCAACCCACCCTGCCAGTCACCACCCAACTGCGGAAGCGTACCCGGGGTCGGCAAACTACTGGGATGGCTGGGAGTCGAGTGTAGGGGAAGCATGGCCGAAGGGCTCTGAGCACTCAACCCATCTCGCTCACCAGTCACCCTGCCCAGTACACACGTTATCAAGTTATCCTTGGTCATGCTGCTAGTAACCGCATGACCGATAGCTGTGGCCAGGCATTGAAGACCGTACCGTTCCATACCCTCCAACCGCTCGGCAGTAACAGGCCATTGCAAAAATATCCTAGCATCCTCCTCACAGTTCACCCGATTAACCCTTTCATCATGCTGCTGTTCCTCAGTTTCGACATTACGTACTGTGTCTCCATTCTCCTCTGACCCGGTATAAGACATGATGCTCACAAAAATTTCTCACCACAATATTCAGAAAAGAAGTACCCCAAACTCTTATGTAGCACTATTCATTTGCCAAAAATGTCTGAAGACTCTCAAGTGCTATACTACTTTGCCAACAAAAATTAACGTGCCCACTATATTCCTCAATAAAACAAATGACCACAACAATCCTGCAATTATCTCTTAGTTCACAAGATCCTGAGCTAGGTCCCCATTTGTTACGATCCAGGTTCTCAAAGACACAGGGCTCTTCAACATTGGACTAGATAATGGCAAAATGCAACAACGGTAACACTAGATCCAACCCCTGCCTTAAACACTGAAAAACAAAACACCATTACCGCCCTGAGTCGTGCCTGGACAACGAGGTATCCTATGACTCGGTAACTGGTGCACACACACTAGGCTGACGCTCGATGAAACAGCCTATTCTCAAACAGTAAAAGATTACTCGATTAGGTTACACAAAGAAAAGATAGTTAACGTGATTAATTAACGTTATGGTAGATACTCAAATAACTGGCACTCCTGTATTAAAGAAAGTGCAATGCTAGTCCTGCAACATCAACTGGAAACTTCTGAAATAAGTCTGATGCTGGGAAGATGTTCGTAAAGAATCTTGAACAATTATAATGCAGAATACGGGTCACAATAAATACTAGGACATATAGTAATAATAGGCAGGCGAATAATAAAGACTGCGCAAAGGTAGTAATGCTCGACAACTAAAGAAATGCTTCGTGACACAACGCAACAGCCTACTAGGGTTGTGCAACTCAACAACAACCTCGGCTCAAAAGTGCAGTGAATAATAATGTGGCATACATATAATAATGGAGCTTATCTCTAACCAGTGTCTGCTTAGTTAATAAAGTCTAGCTGGGGTATCAAGGCAGGGCAACAATGGGCGAGCATGCGGCTCGTAGCCTAACGTTGTCCGAAGGTGGTATAATGAAGATTACGTTATATGACGGGGATGCTCTCTTGATAAATCTAGGTCTCTAGTACCTAGTTCTATCCTGGCGATCCCTCAGAAGTCAACACAAAGAGGCAGCACTATGTTGTGAGGGATAGGCTATGGCCCTCTCACACCACAGCGCTGTGCTCGCAAAAGTAAACCCACCCGAAGACAACTTAGGCTCCCACAGTACCTGTCGATGTCGTGCAGGGCTTAGCTAACACTGCACACATCGGAGACAACGACACAGTAACCTTACCCCTAGTCTAGCTTTAAATAACCCAGCAGAATCACTCAACACCTTGCCAGGGAGACATATACCGGTCTACAACCTTCCCGAGAGAGGACACACACGGAAAAGACCGTCTCTCCAAACCTCATTAAAGCCTAATACATGGAAATATCTGAGAGCTTCGCGTACAATACGACTGGCCGACGGTGAACGTCTATGCTTAAACCAGAAGGGATGTTGAGCTTAATAAAGATTAGAGAATGAGAAAGGAGAAGTCGAGAGAGAGAAATAGTATGCAAAGTGGCGAGTATGGGGGACAGAATTGCAAAGGATGTAGATGATACGCGTGTCAGGCAAGCTCTGAGGAGAATAGCTCCTCTGGACCCCACACAAAGGCACGGTGGTCAGCCAATCACAGGCCGCTACTTCACCCGGCAGCAGGCCTGCAGAAGGCGCCAGGAACCACCAGCCAATCAAAACCGAGAGAAAAGACCATGCGGGCGAACAACTCTTCCGGGAGGGGGGAGGGGGGAGGGAGGAGGGAGGAGGAGGAAAAGCATCATTCACCTCCCCCACCCTTGTCGCTCGCTCTCTCTCTCTCGCTCGCTTCCCACACAAGCAACATTTATATTATAGTGAATATAAAATATAAGGCGCGGTCACAGACCAAAACAAAGGCCATTTCTAGACTGTCTGTGGCAACACGACCCTAATGAAATAAAGCAGATCATTCTAGGACAACTATAGCCTATCCCCCCATCCTGGCGAGCGCTAGCGAGCTGCAATGCCCCACGCAACCATTCTGCCAGCGCCGGGAGGCGTCACAGTTTGTAAATTAATAACTTTATTTTATTCCCTCTTCATTATTCATCAAGGATTATTGCGTATATATATTACTTAAGACTGTTACTCTTTGTCACAGATATACGAAAGGTCACTTATAACTGTATTATGTTACAAACCCATCTGTCCCCTACTAATTTTCTAATCCTGCCACTGACATTAGTTCCAGGGCCGTAGTTCCCTTTCCAATTTTCCCTTACCCACTCTAAACCACTGTTTGGACACTTGATCTTCAGTGATTTGGAGGACAAGCATCCTAGATGAGGGGGGTCACTAGACTTGGTGTTGCTTGATTTCCGTTGTACTCCTTTGTTCTTGTACTCCTTATACCTGTACACCCGCCGCCCTCCCCCCCAGTACTTCATCCCCCCCTTTTCTTTCTTTTCTCTGCCACTCCTCTCCCCTCTTCCTTCCCTCTCTTTTCTAGGCACATCCTTCCCGCTGTCCTCTTTCCCCCTCCTTCACGGACTAATGTCCTGCCACGGACATTAGTTCCAGGGCAGTAATTCCCTTTCCAATGTTCCCTTACCCACTCTAAACCACTGTTTGGACACTTGATCCTCAGTGTTTTGGAGGACAAGCAACCTAGAAGGGTCACTGGATCTGTTGTTGCTTGATTTCCTTTGTACTCCTTTGTACTCCCAAAGAGGCCCTCACCGCTCTCCCTAGCACATTCAGGCTACTCCCTTCCCGCCACTCTCACATCACCATTTACTATTCTGCCGAAGAGAACACTGATGTAACGCCTTATAAATTAATATTTTTTGGGGGGAGAGAACATTAATTCGGGACTATTTGATTTTTGCATTTGAATTTTTACAAATATGTTAAACAAAAGAAATTTGTTGAAATTCAAATGCCAAAATAAAATAGGTCACAAATATATATATATATATATATATATATATATATATATATATATATATATATATATATATTTATTGTACTCGCTGGGATAATGAAACTCGGAGCTGTAAGCTATTGTCTGTGTTCCAATACATCTTCCGGCAGATAGAGAAGAAAGGGTGGGTGTCAATTTATCTCTCCTAACCCGTACATTTTCTTCTGTATGATTCTAACATTTTGTATATATTATCTTCCCACGTTTTTCTCGAACTTCTCCTTCCTTTCATCGTTATCCTCCCTTAGTCCTCCACTATACTCCCTCCTTATACCTGTGCCTCCCCACCCCCCTCCTTTCTCTCCCCGTTTCTTTCCTCTGTCACTTCTCCTTCCCTTATGAATTAATGATATTCCTTCCCATTTCCATTCGCTTCCAAAATCCCCTTCACAAACCCTATTTTAAATTTTGTTTGAGAGAGGTGGATATGAGTTAACTGTGTTCTAGTGCTAGCGATATGTCATCAGAGGTGGATTGTGAAGTTCTCAATTGTATTTCTTACCAAGGTGTGTGAGTTATTAAACTGCAATAGTTATGAACGGTAGCCTATTTTTACAGACACCCCAATATTACATACACAAGTCTTTGAACCCAGGAAGCAGTCAGTTGAAAAACGAAGAGAAAATAATGGAATGTATGTGAGAAACGAACTCAAAAACATATAGTGCACACACATATACACACACACACACAGACAAACATATAAATGTGAGTTAAAGAGTAGTTCCAAGAGCCAGAGAGGGCAGCAATATGATACGACATTTTATGGGGATCACATACCCCTTAGCGCTGATGAGATGACATAATTAATAAACAAAATAAAAAGTTTGTCATAAATGTTCGCAATATATTTTCCTTGGGACTCCGTAAGTACCCGCAACAATTCTTAACTATACATTCATAAGCTTTGGGGTACTGGAGGGACACACACAAATAGGGGAGGTGTGGTGGAGTGTTCTTGTCACTGGACTGGTAATCCAATGGTCCTGGGTTCGAATCCTGATATATCATTGGGAAGATATTATTGTGATGAAATTTGTGCCGTACCTAGTGTCAGTGCATTACCACAAAGCCCACCGAAACGCCCAAAAAATACCCTCATTGTTCTCTGATTAAATAGCACTAGCCTATATGAACATTCCCATTTTACAAAATATGCTATAGGGGGGCAATGCCCTAGTGAGTTAATTGATTAATAAGTGGCGTTCTGAGAGTGAGGGTCTGAATCTAAGGGATGAGACAGTGAAGCACGAAGGCGAAGCAGCTTCAGCTTTGAGCCGTGAGTAGAGCTCTAAGTTCTTCACGTGTCTCACTCCCTAGACTGGAACAAGTCCCTACAGGCTTCATCATGTAGAGCGGTTGGAATGTACAGGCTCTCAGCCTATGCCCGAGAGGGAGTAGTTTGAATATAGAAAACAAAAAAATAGTATTGACCAATCAAATAATGAGAATCTACGCCATGGCGACGCATAATTACACTCATCCTTTGACACCACTCCCAGGGATCTTCCAAACGAGCTCCCTTGTCACCTATTAGTCAATCCTAATTTAAGGACAAGATTGCTTTTATTGCGATAATTAGCAGAACCTGTATGCTCTCCTAGGAGGGTCTACTGTTTGGCCAGGCGGCCAAATGTTAGCACATATTTTTCCGTCAAGCCATACCGGGTGGCTAAAAGTTTGACCGAATAGCCCAGACAAACTTTTAAATGGCCTTTGAAATTTGTGTAGCCTAATTGAATATTTTTGACAATTATTTTGTTGTCAAATTATAGCCACCTGGGCGAGTTTACCCTGTCTGGTTAAGTACAGGTAATGTAACAAACCACGTTTTATTAACCATTTTTACTACCGCAGATCCTTCTTAAACTGCACTAAAAATGTCTAAATATAGGAAGATTAAAATAATAAAGACGTCGTCGGTACAGAAAGGATTAATTGGCACCTTAATATTTTTAACTGAACTAGATACACCGAGATCATAATATTGTAAAGCTCTCTAAATATATGGTTCTTGTTACTTCAATATTATCGATAACATTTAACAATAATTTCCAGTGGTCATCTTACTGTAGAAAGAGAGATATATGTTGAGATATGTTAACCCATTCAGTACCGGTGACATATATTCTGGCAATTATTATAGGATTTTATGCAGCTTCAAATAATCGTCTAAGTGTAGCTAGTATAAAAGTAAATATACGTCACTGGTACAAAAGGGGTTAAGACAACTTGTCAAGCATAGTATTACCACCGACTAAACTATGTAAACAACTATGTTAATTTCACGACATGACACAGGCATCGCATAAAGCGTTTGCTTTTAGTTTTTGTTTTTGATAACCAAAGGTAATCTATGTAGACAATACAACTTTAGAACGGCTTTGTATTCAATGCTTTAATTCGACCTAAACTATTCTTCATATCCTGTTATCCCTTTCAAACCTGACTAGGGCACACACACAATTTTTTTTTTTTTTTTTTTTCTATGTGATTGAGGGAGGCAAAAGGCATAACTGCCTATAGCGAGTGCCTCCCCCATAGTTGAAAGAGTGACAGGGCCAAAATCAAGGGACGTTCGAGCCAAAATGCCTGGACACACGGAGCTTGAAGCAATTTAAGTCATAGGAAGAGGGAAAGACTGATTCTGGGAGAGAGTTCCAGAGCTCAGATGTTGAGTAGAAGAAAGTTTGAGAGTAACGTTTCACTCTTGGGTTGGAGAGTTGCACAGAGTAGGGGTGGGATTGAGTTGCAAGACGGGTACCACGTGCCCTACGTAAAGGAGGTGGTATGCACTGGGATAGCTCTGAGGAACACTGATTATTATAGTAGCGATAGAATAGCGAGAGAGATGCAACATTGCGGCGGAGAGAGAGATTGCAGAGAGTTGGTGAGTGGACGGGAGTTAATGATACGAAAGGCCTTCCTTTCAACTTTGTCTAGGAGAGCGGTGTGAGAGGAACCTCCCCACACATGTGAACAATACTCAATACAAGGGCGCACTATGCCCCTGTACAGAGCAAGAAGCTGTGCAGGGGAAAAGAACCCCCTAAGGCGGTTGAGCACACCCAGCTTCTGGGAGGCTGCCTTAGCAAGACTGGTAATATGGTCCTTCCAAATGAGAGCAGAAGAAAAAGAGACACCAAGAATATTGAGAGAAGATGAAGGGTTGATATTTGTATTGTTGAAGAATAAGGGATATATATAATAATAATATATAATAATATATAATAATATATAATGCGCTCTTCCGTACAACAAAAGATCAGTGCGTGAAAAATAAATATAATTAATTAGAACTGTGCATATGCTGGATTAGCATGCCCACTGGATAAATCCATTATGTTAACCCATTGAGGACCATGACGCATTTTGACAGTTTATTCTGGCTATCATTTAATGATTTTTTACAGAGTTGGGTGAACTTGTGTGAGCTAAAGAGTTAATCGAAATAATATTTACCCCTTTAATTCCCAGATATCCTTTCTAAATTGCATAAACGCGTCTACTGATAACCAAAATATAATGGACAAAGGGGTTTTGAATCCTCAAGTGGTTAACCCCTTCCGTACCGATTACGTCATGTAACTTTATCCTGGCTACTATTAGACGATTTTAGTCAGTTCAAAAAGGGCCTCCAGCATTTAACAGGCTAATTCCATCTATCTCTCCTAACCCTTTTTATTACCTCAGATCTTTCTTAGACTGTTCAAAATCGTCTAAAAAATGCAAGAATATAAATTTATTAAAAAAGGTCGCCGGTAATGAAGGGGTTAATTATGTTGATAAGTGGTAAGTACCCCTGATACACAATTTAACATATATTACTCACAGGTTTATGTCAGAGGTCAAAAGGCTTATAATGTTATCCCAGAACACATTACTAGCAACACACATGATCATATATAAAGACGTACCCAACACAATAGGGAAATGCAGTTTGGAAAATGTTGTTCCATGCTTAAAATGCTAAATATAGGGTACTTGGAGATGTGGCATCGCTTATTTGGTCGACTGTTTAGGTAATTATGATGGATGTGATTAACCTTTAACTCTTTCAGTACCTGTGCCATAATTTTAACATTATTCAGGCTAAGATGAAATAATTGCATTCAACATATAAAGAGCCTCCAGCAATTAAAAGGCTTCGAACTAGCTCCCTAAACTCATTGTATTACCACAGAACCTTCTTAAACTGCACATAATCGTCTTAATTTAACTAGGATCAAATTGAAAAGACATCGCCTGTACATAAGGGGTTAATTGTTTGTGTTTGTTTTAATATATTGCTACAGTTGTACTAATGAAGCCAACCACGCCTTAGATAAAATAATTATAGTGGAACATAAAGCGATGTTCCATACCGATTACGTCATTTAACTTTATCCTGGCTACTATTAGACAATTGTAGCAAACATAGACATTGATTACATATTTTGGTATATACAGTACATAGGTAAAAGGATAAAACATAAGCCAGAGTACGCAAATCGTTGTTTAGCTGCGGCTCTCATCCCATAGGTTTATATTCATAATGTTGCAACCAATAGTTAGG